>JACJUY010001136.1:34217-48346 GCA_014220935.1 Platorchestia sp. MABIK
CCAGCAGCACCAGTAGCACCAGCAGTACCAGCAGCACCAGCAGCACCAACACCAGCACCAGCAGCACCAGCAGCACCAGCAGCACCAGCAGCACCAGCACCAGCACAACCACAGCCCCATCCTCCAGTCAAGATATTACCTGCCGCTGCGACTGGCTCGCTATGAAATGAATTCCTGCAAAGCAGCCAGAAAAATGGGCGTAATTTTGCGTAGCTTTGTGTTGTCCAGGGCAGGGGGCAAGGAGGTGAAGGTACTGCGCTGCACTCTGTTTAGTACGTGGTGATCTTGAGCTGAGGTAATATTATTCACAATGGAGTTGCAGTTATTCGTGATGCAGGTGGAAAAATATGCCAGTCGTGGTATACAGCCGATTGCATTTCTAAGGAACGAAAGAAAAACTGAGGGCTTCCATAAAAGTCGTTGGTTGAGTGTAAGTTTTTTTATCTAAATTTGATATACAAAACGAAATATAACATCACTACCTTATACTTAGGGATTGCTTTTGTGATACAATTTCACTTTTTTTAACATTTCTTGTATTGATATTTTCTTGGCATTTTCAAACTCACTTCGATTCCATAAAAGCAATCTTTGATGAGATGCTATGCCGAAAATTTGAAGATATATTTCTTGGGTATGTATTTTGTTGAATTTTAGGTGTTTATGTAAAATGATCGTTCATGTTAAAATTTGTGACAAGCCATTCCTTCTCAATGCACTTCGCGTATTTTCTTAACTCCTCCCCATTCTAACTGAGAAATGTGAGACTGAGGCAAAATTAAGTTTATATTTTACTCAGATCTGCTCCTCCACCAAATAATTACCGATACTTCGTGATTTGATTTCATAGTCCATTTGACCCACCTACCATAATCAATTTCACCAGTTGGGTTAGATTTTTAATTTGCCCAATTTTTTTCTGTCTGGAAGTATTTCCCAAGCGTGCTTTTCCAATGTTAAGATAGTTCGAATTCGATTGAAAATATTTCTGTAAAATATTTATCAAATAATCAAAAGGGAATATTTTTCGTGAAATAGACACTCATTTCAGATTATACCCACGATGCAGTGGGCGAGATTGATAGAACTTGTTTCACAAAACTTCACATTTCTCCCTACGCATTGCTTAAAGATTTCTATTCTTTGGTGCTTGGAAAAGAAAGTTATAGTTCCCCTATCTAATTACTGATTACAGAGGAAAAATTTTTTAAAATCTTTCACTGAGAGCAGAGCGGGGAAGAACGACAAAATTATACAAAAAATAAAAAATAAATATTTTGTGACCTGGGTACAAAACATATGTATTCATGCGCCTCTCTGCGTAAAGGACAAAAAAAAACTATGGTGACAAATCGGTGTGAGATCTACTGCACCATAACATGAGATCTACCTCTAGCTAGTGCTAGAGCGAGAGGTTAGGTTACTAATAGATATTGCTTAGTTCCACACATTTAATTTAGCAATAAACTCTTAATTTGTATATCTCAACCTACACCTGGGTAGGAGATGTATGGCGGTAGACCTCACGCTGTAGTAGTACCGACCAATTTGTACATCTCAAATTACGCCTGGGAGTGGGTAGGAGATGTATGGCGGTAGACCTCACGCTGTAGTAGTACCGAAAAATCACCGGAAAGAAGAGAAATATGCGATCCAATCAGTGTCATTGTATCTTAAATTAAAAGTTCAATTTAATGATGACAGAACTGTGTTTTGAGTGAAAAAAGTCATTCAGGAACTTAATTTTCACGTTATTGTAGAACAGTTGATTCATTGGTTATTTCAATTTTTTCTCACACAAATGATTAGTTGGAGTGGGATAATCTTAATGAACCCGTGCTGTAATCGGAAAGAAATTAAATTCAAATTTATTCAACCTTAGCGTGATATTCACTCCCGATTTGATTGAAAACCGAATTTTACTGATTAGAGGACGCGATGATGAGACCCAAGTCAGAAAAGGGCGTCAAAGAGTTGGTTTGATACCAGGCTCGAGGCTTCAAAATCCAAAACTTGGAAAAATCGACAGTCAAAGTTCAATCTTCAAGCTTCAACTTTAGCTGTCATGTGAAATAATTCAAAAGAAAAGAATTTAGGAAGTGGTTTTAAGTTGAAGCTCAATTTAAAGTTGGAGGTTTCAATTTACGAGCCAGGAAGAGAATGGAAAGACGGTAACACTGAGGCCAAGTGTCGAAATGTGTGCTGGTTGAACAATTTTATTCGCGTTATAAAACTTTATGGCCATCGTGAACGAGCCTACAAGACCGATGTTAAGTCCACAGCCAAATTACAACGCCACCAGAAAGAACAAAGGATTGTTTAGCTTCAGACTTTGTCTTCAGACCGGCGTAATTTGACGGCTTTGTTCGCTACCCAATTTTGTGTTTCTTCGCGAATTTTTTTCCAGGTGCTCGTGTTTTCGTGGGCGTCGTTGATCGCACTCGTGTGATCCTGTCCTTTGTCATCTGGTCATGCTTTTTTGCCGCAACTCCACCAGCGTTGGGAACATTTTTGTGTCACTTCTAAACAATACTTTTTGACTCTTATTTTCAACTGAATGTTCTTTTGCCTATTTTGTGGCATTTTTGCACGGCTTAGCAGGGCATTTGAAAATTTTTTGTGCTTTTCTGTCCGCAACTTGGTACACTGTATCATTCACGGCTGTATTTTACTTCTACTCAACCCAAATTTATTCCTCATCCTTGTTCTCTATTTTAACGATTCAAAAATTAAGAAGAATGCTTCTCTTATACGTATTTCATATTTTATCTTCGAAACTCTGATGTTCGTTTTAGAAGACATTTACTTTCAAATGATTTTGGATATTACGTAGGAGAAGGGCTGGCATTTACCAGAACACAGAACTGTAAATATGATGCTACCTCACCTTCTCTTTCTCATGCTTACCTAGACTTCGTCATTTGCACCTGGCTTCTTTGCTGTTCCGCTTCACTCAGTCTTTGCAACCGCGAAGATTTCTTAATGCCTATTAACGTATCTTAAGCGAGCAGTTCTCCTATACGTTATATCATTAAAAAAATTTTCTTGTGGACGCTATGTGGTCTTTTATCGATGACTTACTTGCTCTCCGTGGTATGGTATTTCTTTCATAGTCACAATGAGAATAATTTCATTTCAGTTTTAATGGAATTTTTTGCGTTGAATCGTGTTGCTTCGGTTTTGAGACAGTTCGAATACGCCTTCAGTTCACTTTTTAATGTGTGGAACTCTGAAATATTATTATCATGCTCGCTTTGATATTTGGTTGATATACTTCGTTCGATGACTTCAGTAAACCAAAAAGTTGCTGCTAAGATATCGGTTTCAGTGCGTTATCGCAAAATTTTACTGCAAAATCTTCCTACCGTGAAATTCGAATTCACGATTTGAAAAATATTGTATAAATTACAGCATTAGTGAAAATCACGGTTTGAAAATTTTTAATGCAATAATTCAGTGGTTTAGAGTTTGCAAGAAAAATGACGACCTTGGTTACAATGCTTGCAGCTATTTTTCTGATTCCTTCACATGCATGTAGAGCAAACAAATCGTATAATTTCTGAAAAACGAAGAATATTCACAAATCGAGCTGTTGATTTTAAATGTAGGAACTTCAAATGGAGAAAAATAAGGCAATGACCTTATTTTCATTACTATTGCGAATAATTAAAGAATTGACCGCGTTGGCTCAAACTGAAATTCAGTATACAACTGAAATTTAATGTGTAAGCGATGTTGAACATAGCAAACATCATCTGGATCGTTATTTTATTCAACTTTGATAAAGTATTTATGAAAATAAAATTTGTGACTACTGGTAGGTTAGAAGCATGATGAAAATCCCCTCCATGTGCACCGGCGGCTCACATCACGAACACCATGTTAACATCACAGAGTTCATGAGACACTCGACGGCGCATGGACCTACAAACTCCGGAGACCTCACTAAACCAAAGAAGAGAGAGAGGCACTCGATGCTTGCAGGCTCTGATTGCTTGTATCTAACTCCTCTGTGAACTTTACAGGCGAGGTTAAATCCGTTCGACTCAAACCTTTTAAAAAGATACACACCGTTCTGCGTAACACTTTGACTGCGACGTGAGCCGCCGGTGGACACAAAGAGGATTTTCATAATGCTGCTGACTGACATGTAGTCACAAACTCAATTTTCATGAATCCTTAATTGAAACTAAATGAAGGCATGATCTAGTTGATGCTTGCTATTTTCAACATTGCTTAGTACAATTTACTGTAAATTTGAGTAGAATATTAAATCTCAGTTTTATCTGACGCAGTTAACATGTTAAGGGCTTGTAAAAGTTGCTGTTACAAATGTCATGCAGAAAGTTTAGAAAATATTTCGGTAATCCAAAGATCGCTGTTTTAAATCCTAAACCGAAGCCCAATTAGAAAATATACTTGATGGATAGTTCACACATTTATTACATATTCATTCATACAGGTGATCAGCCTAAATGACTAATGAAATAAGTTTCGCTGAATTTCTCTATACTATGCACAAGCTTCAAATCATCTTTTGTTGGCATGACGCGGTTTCTGAGTCTCCTTTCGGATGATTGTAATGTACAGTAGTTAATACGTTAATTGCCATGTGAGCCACGGTGGTACACGGAGGAAATTTTCATAATGCGGCTGACCGACCAGTAGTCACAAATTCATTTTTAAAAAAATACTTGATCAAAACTCAATAAAGGCACGATCTAGTGGTCGGGTTGAGCGTGTAAAAATATTTGCTTTTTTCAAAATATCTTACCACAATTGACTTTAAATTTTAATTTCAAATTGAACTCCAGCTTAACCCATGGTGGTTAACGGAGAGTCAAAATTCCGAACAAGGCAGTGATCTTCATACCAAATAAGGCAGGAGAATATTCATCAGTTAAAAGCCTGCAAAAAATTTCAAATAAGGCTGTGGTCTTTAGGAGAATAACAATCGGTCCAGGGTTCCAAATAAAGTAGTGGTCTTTAAGAGGATGTATACTAGTGAAGGGCTTGTACAAATTTTCAAATTAGGCAGCGGTGTCTAGGAGAATATTAACCAGTCATGGGCCATTCAAAAATTTCAAATAAGGCAGTTGTTTTCCGCAGTAGATTACCGCAGCGGAAAAGAATAGCTACTGCTGCGTGGAGACTGAGCAAATTGTACTTCTCATTCGATTGACGCCGTCTCTCTTACCGCCATTGGCGCCTGCTCTGTTCTATTTCTGCACTGGAATTCAATTGGAATGCTGTAAAAATTCTAATTTCCTTGAGTTTGACCAACGAGGCAATTCCTGTTGGGAGCCGAGAGAAGCGCTTCCCTGCGACTGCCTGGAAACAGACGTGGCTGTCGTGCTAATATGTGCAGAATAAACGTGGCTGTGGTACAGAAATGTACAGAATAGGCGTGGCTGTCGTGCAGAAATGTACAGAATAAACGTGGCTGTCATGCAGAAATGTACAGAATAGGCGTGGCTGTCGTGCAGAAATGTACAGAATAAACGTGGCTGTCATGCAGAAATGTACAGAATAGGCGTGGCTGTCGTGCAGAAATGTACAGAATAAACGTGGCTGTCGTGCATAAATAAACGTGGCTTGCGTGCAGAAATAAACGTGGCTGTCGAGCTGAAATGTGCAGGAGACGTGAAATGTCGGAATATCAAAGCCGCGAAGACTAAAACTACTCCGTGGCGGAAACAGTGAGGAACAACCATGCATAAAGTCTGCCTTACAAGATAAAACTTCACCAGAATAAAAGTTACAATTATCGTCCATGAATCAAACCAAGAAATATAGATCAAATGTGCAAGAATTGAACCATATGAGATTAAACAGGCGTTAACATATTAAATAAGCCGGTAGAGAGGTTCAAAAATTTGGTTTTTAATGTATGAATAAACTATAAATGTACCGCTGCACAACTACTGTTGTACAAACCAATGATGATTTGTCAATTTAGAAAAACAACGCCATTGACGCTACTGTATTCCAGAACAAGAGAGGAACAAAGAAAATAGTAAATTATAAAAAAATCTATGTTACTTATAGGAGTCCATCACCATAGTTACTCATAAATGTTCAGATTTTCGACCAAAATGCCTCATCGCAGCCGTACAGCTGGCTGCGTAAGTTCTAGGTGGAATCAACTACGTTACGCATAAAAGAACTCGTAGCGTAGCCAACAAAGTCCACTTGAAAGGACTAACGCTGCTAGCTGCGTCACGACGAAGACGTAAGTTGGTTTACAATTCGGTCCAAGGACAGAGAGAGAAGATGAAAAGGGAGAGGGGAGAAGGATTTGAAAGATAAAATAAAAACAGATTCGAAACGAAGATCTGTCAAAATGTTTAAAAAAATTTCAAGAGTTGTGAGGATGAAGTTAAATTTAGTATGCCTAGTTAGACGGCAAAAAAACTCTCAATGAAAAACAATATAGGAGCCAGCCAAAGAGTTCAGAAATAAAAAAAGCGGAAGTTGCTCTTGAAGGCATTAGATAAGTCGGGGGCAGTTTTCCAGTTTCAGGATCAAACCTTCCAAAACTGAAGCTTCAAGGCATCATAGGCCGCTTAAATTCCAGTGACTCCAAAAGTAACGGAATTAAAAGTAATCAACAATATTCCACAAGACCCTAGGGTAGTTGAGGATCGTCATACACGATTACAATCGTATATCCTTGACAGGGTCCTTAGTGGGACTATCGTGTGCTCAACACGTTGCTTGCGATACGACCCATCGATGGGGCGTTTGAAAAACTTTAACAATCTTTTAAATCAATGGCATGCAATGGACCCAGTTAATATTTGCTATTTATAAAATTGCTTCCATTTTTTGACTAAGTTTGAGTTGAATATTGAACTTCAGTTTTAGCCATCGTAGTCAACGTGTCAACTTCAAAACTCCGAAATTAGAGTCCGTATGACTGCCAGAAAAGATGCGAGACAGCTCGAGGACCGTCATCTAGAGCAGGTGGAGGTGCTGCTTCCGATTCAGTAATCAGCACACACCGTGCTGATCTAGAACCAACAATTCCTTCATTATTGGGTACGATGAGCTTAGAATTATCGAGTCTCTTGAATGCCCGTCACGTCCAAGCCAAGTCTGATGAGTAATTTCGTGAAGAAATCTTATCACATTGTACCTGAGAGCGATTAAATGTTTGACCATTGAGGAATCTTATTCTCTGTCATCCTCACAGTCATTGGTATGTTCCGTGTGATCAATTACACCTATTTCCACCGACACTCAAATTCTGCAATCAGTTGTGAAATAAACAGTTATTCATTACCAGTGGAAGTTGAAATAGAGGTGTATTTATTCACATGTAGGAAGCTAGACTTTGGGTAAATAGTAGCCTTCCAATTGTGCTGGGAAAATATAGTTCTTTGGGGCAAATCGAGCAAGTATAACGCATTCCGTCTTACTTCACGTTTGGTACATTGCAGCCTTCCAATTGTTGTGCTGTGAAAATATAATCCCTTCGTGCAAGTCGAGCAGGTTTAACGCATGCCGTCACACTTCATGTTATGAATGACACGTACCTCTCCGGAATTACTCCACGATTAAAATCCAATTCTATTCTGCTACATACGAAAAGGATGATAGTAAGCTGTTAAGATTTGACAAAAATTGGACCATGCTCAAATTTAATCTTGAAGGCACTTAACTGATATGACGCAATTGTCAGTACATTAATGAAGAGTTAGAGCAATGCTCCGAGTCTCGGTGCATTTTTACTTAAGAATCATGGAAAATTAGGTTGCAGCGGAAGGAACAGGTAGGAAGATTTTCAAAGCAGGTTATATCATCCACATTTCTCACGAGCTCCTATAACTTAACAAGGAATTAACCGTGCTTTAGATGCACACCTTTAATATATTTACGCAATGCAAGCCTCGCTTGTTCTCTAGCAGCTCGGACCTTCTATCATTGATTGCGTCCTGTCGGTGAGAAAAGTCATCAATTTTGTTCTATTTTTGGTGATGAAGCAGATTTTGGTGGTCGAAGGCACGTCTGATCACTGGCGAGCTAAGATGGACGACGTCACTGATTAACTGATCCTGAGACGAGGTGTTTTCCACCTGAGATCTCTAAGATCTGTGCCATTACCGAATTAAATTCCCCGAGACCGAGTGATCTGTGAAGCGACTACTAGAGTAAAATGTCGCCAGATTGCTTTCAGGCTTTTAAGGGTAATTGGAATCTTTTGAAGGGAACCTGCCTTTTAGAACTCGCTGTCCTTTTAAATTCTTTGAGCAGCGGAGATCGTGGAGAAATTCTGAGACAGCGATGTACGAAGGAAGCTGCTTATTTTAATGAGTGTTCAGCTCTCTATGTGATTTATTTTCATGGTACATTTATACTCAAGCGCTATTTCACAGAGCTGTTGATACTCATGATCTTGCAGTTATTGATTTGCTGGAATAGTGAACTATTGTGTCGTTTGGCCTCTGATCGGTCGATCAATGATTTTTTAGATTTGGGTTAATAAAAAAATTGTGTTACGCAACAATTATTTGAACCAACACCAACAATATTTGGGTAAATACAAAATTTATTTGGGTTAATACAACAAATTTTTGGGTTATCACAACAATTATTAGAGTTAATATGATAATTACGTCGGGGGCAAGCAAATTGTGACCTTCCATCATCCTCGCGGTTATCAATGATGAAGATGCCATTGATGTTTTCCAATGGTTGGCCATGAAAAATTATGCGGGTAAACCAAATTCAGTGAATAAACATAAGAATGCGAACGTTAAAACGGTCATGGCTTGTGATAGCGATTGGCTTTACCTAAACTAAGTAGCAACTAATAGAGTGACCCGAAAATTTAGCAAGCCAAAATTTTGGAGAGGTATCTTTAACACTTATACTATTTGAATTTAAAATGTGGAGAAAAGCATTTGACACCCCTGTAAGAATTACATTTCTGCTTCAACTTCTGCGTAGATTCCGCTCTCTAATAATTCATTTCTAAATGGTGCCTTCATTTTTTCTCTCTTTGAAGATTTTGGATCTGGTTATAGAGTCTGAAACTAATTTATAATCTAATCTAATGACAATGAGAGGATCCTAGCTGTACTGCAATGTTCCCGGACATGGCGTCCTGCGTTTCCCTTCACATCAAACTTGACAAGCTCAGGTTTGCGATTTTCTAGGTTGAACATTGAATTGAACTTTGATGGTCTCAATATTAAAGCACAAAGTGACAACAAAAGAAGCTGGAAATTTAATTGGTACTTGTGGGTTATCTGTCATCAATTTTAATTTGTGGTTTTCTTTTGATGTAAAGGTTAGTTTAAGTTAGGTTAACTTAATTAAATTATTGTAGTTTTTATTAAAATGAATCTCTGGGACCTGCCAAGAACTGAAGAGGAGGATCCCAGAGATTCACTATATACATATGGAAAATAGAAAAATTGCATTATAAATGAATATAAATCAACATGGATACCTTCTCACATGAAAAATCCATTCATACTCTCTGGAACATCAATTCAATATTCATAAAACAATTACATTTTCCCTTTTTCCACTTTGAACACTTTCTCCCCTAAACAAGTGGTGACAGATAACCCAGAAGTCCTATCCAGTTATTATGATTGTCGTCCCTCAAACAAATTAAAATGCCAAACCAGGACATGATGTGGTAGATTTCAAATAAATTTTTAAAGCAGTATATCGATTACATTTAACGTTTGAATTTTCAAGATTCCTAGAAGAAACAGGCCGACCGGCCATCAACAGCTCTTTATTGCAAAGTTCAACTTAAAAAAACTAATGTTGCACATAGTCGTGCGTAGTGAGGTGGGACAGTGACGTTGGAGCGCGCGTGTCTCCCGACGATCTTTTGACTTAACGCATGGCTGCTGTTCTGATTTAGCACACTATGTGAACCTTTTTATTAAAATAACAGCTAATATTCACACATAGACGTTATTGTGAATTTACATCGAGAGTTTGGTTCAACCTAGGCTGTAAAACAGGGAATTTTTTCCGAGTGCGAATGCGGATAATATTTCCTCGAAAAAACTGCTTGAATTGGGTTGCACAAACGTATTGGAAACGACTTCCCTAGGCAGTCAACTCACTCTTTGCTCTTGTTTTGCACTTGAGAAAAGGGGTTTAATGTATTTAAACAATTTACTTTTTAAACGATACGCTAGTAACATTAAGATGGATGTCATAGATGATACAAGTAAACTTCCTGTATCACGCAGGCAAACAATGATGGTGCGTCTATATGTAACGAAACTATAAATTTCGTTACATGTAGATGTAAGTAGAATACCGAATGAAGTTTGACATTTTACAGCGACTTTACAAATAAAATTGAAGGTCCAAATTTAAAATGCCTAACTGGTTGATGAGAATTAAAATTTTCCATGTAAATTGTCCACGAAAGCGTAAAGTTTTGAAATTAAATAAATGAAGTTTTCGGATTCATGCAATAAATTTTATTCTCTACTTTAGAAAAGGCGAAATACGTATCCAAAAACATTGTGTCATTATAACTGACGCTGCTAAACGATTCTATTTCTTCAAAGGAAGAATAAAATATCTATTTCTCAAATCATCCGTAAGTTTTGTTTTTATTTTGTTTTCCCAAAATTTATTTGCCAATTAGATGTCTTTCCCGACCTCGACAAGGGCAGCAGAATCCATTTTGTTCACTTACGAACAAAAAGATTTGAATTTTAAATCCTTGTAAAATTTCGGAAGCTGGTGTTTTGAATGTATTTACTTTCCAAAATTCCTCTGCATTTCTACCGCGTGCGTAGATGGCGAGAAGTTCACTGAGTGTACACAAGATGGGCAGGAATAGCCTGGTAGAGAGTTGTAAACTTCCTCAGAATGCCTCAGGAAATATGCCTCGAGTGCGGCCTTAAATTTTGAACTGTTTTCGTAAATATCGCCTTCCTTCTCGAGTTCCCCTCCGAACGAGGTCTCTTTTTGTATAAAAATGCAGAATGTTCAGAGCTTCGGCTGGCGTTTCTGAAAATACTGCCACCTGAACGAAGTGTAAACGAAGGCCCCAGGCCCAGAAGAGGAAGCGCTGCAAACTTGGAGTTATAAGCACCAAAGTTTCTATGAGGAAAAGTCGATCGAAATTCTCTCTGCATGAACGGCTATCTGGATCGAGGTATCCGAACCTAAACGTTTCTCTTAAAATAATCCTGGTTTTAAAGTAAATGAGCTAGGTCGACGGAAAGGCAGGAAGTTGAAATTAGAAAGGTACGACGGCATCCATGAGAAGACTTTTGCAGAGTTCAAATTAGATTCTTCGCCCTCAATGGCTGCTTTAATGTATTGGAGCAACAAGCGAAGCCCTTCTGCATGCAGTGAGCTGCTGAACAAAAACTTTCAATAAACTCTTGCCGTTCAGGGCAGTCCGTTCAATCATAGAACTAGAAAAGGGTGATGGTGGTTGGGGCTGGGCAGGTCGGTAAATTCCTTGGTATTGGCGGATATTGCTTTCAACCTCTTCACTTAGACGGATGCACACACGGTATTTAGCTAGCGGTCTTGCAATAAAATACCTGCGCTGAAAGGAATAATGGAAGTAGTTCTCCAAGCTTGGATACGATTACTCAAGAGTGTTGGAAATATATTGCCCATTACATATCCGTATCTTGATCTCATTACAGGGTGTCCCCAAAAAATGCGCTCACTGTTTTATTCCTCAGTACGCATGTATTTTGTTTTAATGTGGGGGTTTATTGACGTAGTTACCAGTCTAATGGGTTAAATCAAAGAAGAGAATATTAAATTTAAGAAACCTCGGTGTCACGAATGAAAACTGTATCGCATTTGAAACAAAAATAAAAATACGTCATTCAAAGGATGAGAACAATTTTTTGGACATCCTGTAGTTCAATGAGTTATAGCGGTTTCACATATTCGTCTGTAGGATTCAGCTTTTGTAAAAATTCGTGACGATTTTTTTAATTGTGTGGGTAGTTCAGGAAGTGATAGCGCTATGGCTGAATCTGAAGGATTCAGCTTTCGTAAAAAGTTAGCGAATATTTTTCGAGTTGTTCGGCACTCAAATAGAGCTTGTAATAAAGAGATGGTTTTAGCACAACCAATAAACAACGGTTTTTTCTCTGCGAGGAACTTGAGTTCATGTCTACACGAGCGTGAATAAAAACATGTGTTGAGGTTCTATGAGATGATCTCCGCAATTTTAAAATGTCCGTGGAAGCAATAGCAATTCACGTCTCAAATGAATAGAAATAATACCATCATGACCTTTTCCAGTAACATCCCAGCTTAAATGATACGAACATCGCTCGCCTTTGAATGGTCATCGTAGACCACAGTAACGCTCAAACGAGCACTGGTTATAAGACAAGGTATCTGAGCACATGCAGGATGCACTTTTATTTTGAATGCGGCCCGTCAAGAAATAGTCTGCTACCTTTCATTGCGATGCTAAACTCGCTGTCTCTTGCAAATTGGAATTTGCATGGAGGTTTGTCATATTTTGATGCACGATTGAAACTTTAGTGTGTCTTTAAAAGTCGGTACAATCTGGATATATATGCAAAGCAATCAAATTGATGCTGCTAACTGGAAGACAGCAGGGTTCCGCTGCTCAGTACGTATTATTGAAGTATTGGACGCTCTGAGCGCTGGTGTTCTAATGGGGAGAAATAATTGAAGGTGTTCCGCCCGCAAATTCTGGAGAAAGTCAAGTCCGAGCTACCGAAGTTGGGGCTCCCAAATCTTAAAATGAAGAGAAGTTGCTCTCGCGTGCAGATGTTCTACGCCAGCGCCCACTTTTGTTAGTCTTCTATTTACTTTAGAACATAACTACCTGTTGTGTTATGCTGTTGTGAAATGATTTGATGTTCCCCAGAGCGTGACGAGACTGATGTATTTTAACACTCATTCCATTGTTCTTCCTACTGACTCGATTTGGAATTTCTGCTTCGCGAGATTTCTTTACTAGAAACAATTAAATGAAGCTTCCAAAATTAGCATCAACTAATGATGTTACAACAACGATTGCAGGATCAGACACGACTTGAGGCGAGTGAATGAGCGTTTTTCTGAGACGCCAAGAGTCGAATGTGCTTCAGACCAGAAAGTCTATGTTTTGCGCAGCATCCACGTTTTTGGAAGAAATGAGGCTGTGGAATATTGAAGTGTGAGTATGAATGTGCTTGCGTGTGCTCTAAAGGGTATCCATGTGAGACTAAAATGTGAAAATAGGAGTAACAAAATTGACTCATAATAAAACCAAGTTGCAGCAAGCTGCAGACAATGATGAGCACACTTTGCAATCACTTTAACTTACCATGTTGATCTGTACGGGAAATTGAGTGCTGTTTGGAACTTGGATGATCGAAAACCATCCACAAACCTGTTCGAAATAATTTTCTATGTTTTTAATACGTTTTCAAAGTAGCAATTTCTATTGTTATAGTTTTGAACAAAATAAATATTTGCCTGAATGAAGGTTGAGTTCATTCCACCAAACTCCGACGTGCACGACAACATAAAAGAAATTAACTTCATTTCGATGGTTTCATTTTAGTTTCGCTCAGACGTAATGTCCCCAGCTCTTATCAGTGGATCAAGTGGTGGATTTCCAAACACTTACGTCGTCGTAGCACCACAACATGCAGGGTAAGTTCTTGGTCGTAGACTTACGCTATCAGCTGAACCACTACGATTACGAAAGCTGTTTGAAAATGACCTCAGAATGATCACAGGGAATCTGGTTTTTATCTTTAAAAATCCGGCAGCTGTGTGTGACGTGATGCCATCAACATGCAGTGCAGGCAGCGACGCCAACCGTGTCGACAGGCGGTTGACAGCATGTCCAGTTGTCAACGCACAACAGACTATAGACAGCATTATCAGTTGTTAACACTCAATTGGCAGCAGACAACATCGGCTGTCAACACACAAAAGACAACAGCAACATCAGCTGTCAACACACAACAGACAACAGCAACATCAGTTGTCAACACACAACAGCAACATCAGCTGTCAACACACAACACACAACAGCAACATCAGCTGTCAACACACAACACACAACAGCAACATCAGCTGTCAACACACAACAGCAACATCAGCTGTCAACACACAACACACAACAGCAACATCAGCTG
>JACJUY010001136.1:49361-122591 GCA_014220935.1 Platorchestia sp. MABIK
CAGCAACATCAGCCGTCAACACACAACACACAACAGCAACATCAGCCGTCAACACACAACATACAACAGCAACATCAGCTGTCAACACACAACAGCAACATCAGGCGTCAACACACAACAGACAACAGCAACATCAGCCGTCAACACACAACAGACAACAGTATAAGTTTGTTGTGCAATAATTACCTAAGCAGGCTCTCTCTAAGATGTCTGTCTCGCTTTTTCTCTCAAATAAATACTTCGCAAGCTTCACTGATGTATTGCTTACACAAATAAATTCATTGCATTGTTTAATTTATTAAAATTTACAGTCGATCCCCGAAAGTACGAAATAATCTTATTCAACCCGCATTTTAAATAGATAAATGAATTAGTTCCAGTTATTCAGTTATTAAGATGCTTAATTCCAGTTATTTAGTTATTACGATTCTTGATTCCAGTTATTCAATTTTTACGATGCTTAATTTCAGTCATTTAGTTATTACGATGTTTCCTGTTATTCGGTTATTAGAATGCTTAATTCAAATTACAAATAACTGGGAATGAATGAGACTAATTTCTATCGGTATAAGTTGAGGTACGAGCAAGACGATGGAAAATTCTATGGTCGATTGTACTTCGGAAACAGGAGTCATTACAAACTGCACAAGTCATTACAAGCTCGTGGAATGTCGTCTATTCACCCCATAAGACTATACTCTCTCTGTTTTAAAATTTAATAAGCATCTGAAAATATGTTTTTTCTATATTGAGTGCTGTTAGAAGCTCTCCAGCAACATTAGGGCCGTGGATTGAGAGGGTGAGAAGGAAATTTGGCTTGCAGATATCTAGATGGCGGACACATTATATTGGTTATGTTGCTCTAAATTAAAAAAATACTCGTAAATGATGGGAGTGACGAGCAATGAGATTTTCCCCCTGAAATTCATGAGTAGAAAAAAGAGAAAAGAACTCATGATATCAGTGGAGAATGTTCCGGTGTCCAGCTTGATCATGTTTATTGTTAAGACGTCCGTATACATGATGAAAGAACAGGGAAAATTTACACGATCCGTAACCTTGCTCGAATTTTAGCTTCGCCCATTTTTCTCCTTACAGCTCATGCACAGCGCTAAGTTCGTCCAAATCACACTCTCAAATTCGTACAAAGTTTTACTGATTGCTGAAGTTAACTGAACGGACGGAGGGGAAGAGAGGCAGGAGATAAGCTTATCTGTGACTTACGAATCGGGTTTTTTTTTAGCCCATATCATTTTCTTCCTTCTGTCTTCGCATCACAGGCCTTTTTCAGCCTGTAACATACGTTTTTGTCTGTTCTCCGTATTACAAATTTTGTTTTATCTCTGTCATATCTTTTTTTCTACCTTACACACCACAGGCTTGTATTTGACTTGCGCATCGCAATCTTTTTTCTGTCTTACGTTCAAAATTCGTTCCTCAGTCGTGCTCATATCATGCTCTCTTTAATTACGCATGCCACGTATCTTTGTTTAATCTTGAACAATACATGTTTGGTTTAATCGCACGCGTCACATGATTTTCTAAAGCGTACGCACCAGAATCTTTTCTAAATCGCTATCATCACATACTTTTCTCTCTCGAGCGCAGGACAAGCTTTTCTCATTTATGTGCTTCACGTACTGCACTGAACCACGCTCATCACACATGCCTTTCTTAATCGTACGCATCACATGCTTTACTTAATCGTGTTCATCACATGCTTCTCTTCATCGTACGCGTCACATGCTTTACTGAATCGTACGCATCACATGCTTCTCTTCATCGCACGCATCACACGCTTTTCTCAATCGTACGCATCATGTTCTGTTTTCTTGTTTCTGCGTAAAAATTTTATCCTTTTTCTTCTCACGAAACATTTTTCTTAATTTACGTATCTTCTGTGCTTTGGATCGCGTGATTCCTTCACGTGACACCTTAGATGTTTTTATATTCCACAAAACAGAATTTCGTCACCCAAAAATAGTTCATCGATGAATGAAACAATTCACTTGCCGTGTGTTAGCTTGCATGATATACACGCATTTGTACAATAGAAAACATCTATAAGCTTTTCATTACACTCGATTTTTTCACTTTTATATGCATGTCAGTAGTTTTGAAGCACGTGTTTTTGCTAACTTTTTTGATTTAACAAAAACTAATATTGATGCCCATGAAATTTGTGCGTCTTTCATACCCCGCACGCGGATATTTTTAGAGCCATCGATGATGGTTATTATATTAATTTCTTGCCCTTAATATGAACAATCTAAAAATATCTTCCTCATTTCATTTCTTTTTGACTTTTTGATCAAAATAAAATTACTTTCTGAAGTCCAATAACGTAAGATGTCGACACCAACCCTAATTTTGACATTCACAAGTCCTTTGATAGTTTCGCTCAATACCAAATCAAAAAGTGAAACAAAACGAACAGATGGAGCCACGCCAGAGTAAATTTCAGATCGAAATCAAACTCCATTTGAAACAAATTTTCAGCTCTTTGAATATCATATTTTCAATTTATTGAGAAAGTGCACCGCATGAACCGTCAAATAAAATGATAATCGAGCTGACACGGCTTATTAAATTCCTGAGAATAGTTTGAATTTTCACATGAATACAGCGGTCATTATTACGATGTTCTCATAACACATTCATGAGACTGTACAGGTTACTTCTCGAGCAACTGATACGAGCAGATAATTCCATACTCCTGGAAGTCTAGTCACCACTTTCAAGGCTAGAAGATCATCAAAAGAGACCCTGCTCCTAGTCTTAAATGAAAACTCTCTTTGAGATCACATCATCGCAGGAGTGGCTGCCCTCAAAGGGTTTTGTACAATAAGGATTTCCGAGAAAGAACTGCAATTTCAAAAGTGCCAGCGTTAGAACTGTTCTAAGGTCAGAATCAGCAGAACGAGGACCGTTCCGTGCTCTCAGGTCAGAAAACATGATTTACTTGAGATACATGCTTCAGTAAATACGTTTGATCAACTGCCGGAAGCTTCGTTACTGGCAGTGACATAATAACACACACTGCTCATCAAAGAAGCTGGTTGCATACTGGTAAAATGTTGATAGAACTTTAACAATTTCAAACAGGTTTCCTCTTAACAAATGCGAAGAAAAAGACAATGGTGACAATAGTTGTGTTCAGTGTCACTGGTAGTCAGCACTGAACATTCTCTCTCCGCGACAAACATGAATAATGATGCTAGACAAAAGCCAACGCAAAAACTCTGTCTTTGACAATGGACAGGTTGTAGGTCAACTCAGGGCTAGGAAATTCGTCAGAGAAGTGTCTCAAATGTTGGCCGTAGCACTTAAGATCATGCAATGAACAGTTTTTCATAGAAAAAAATTTGATGAAGCGCAGTAATAGGAGGAGAGGCCAAATTCTGAGTGCTTCTGACTGACGTTCACTGAAGCGATTTGTGCAAGCAAATCGGGGGAAAGGCGTTCAACAGTTGACTAATATGTGGAACGCAGGTTTTGAGAAACTTTCTGCTCGCATCACGCCAAGAAGTGAAGAAAATCGGTTCAAGGAGTTGCAGCGCTGCGTGGAAACCATCGGTCAGTAAAGGTAATCGAACAAAACGGCCTCAATTTGCTAAGGCCACACACCCTAAGGTCAGATGTGTTTAGGTTTACCTAGTTCCAGGGAGATGGCTGAATTAGAGTGAGACGGGAAGCCTATGAAGCTTTGGGTCGTTTCATGGATCGCTCTGACAGTACAGGCTTCCGTGGCAGTGTGCTGATCTAGTTTTTTTTCACATGGTCACGATTAGATTTAGAGACTTTGCGCATCAATGAAGTGAGACGAGTATCATGGTTTTCTGAACAACTTAGATAGACAAGTACACCAGTAGGTTCAGTGCGTTTGTGCAACAATAAAATGAAATCTCTTGGTTACTTGAACATCTTAAAAAGACAAGTTCACTCGCAGGTTCAGTGGCTTTGTGCAACAATAAAATGAAATCTCATGGTTATTTGAACATCCTTGATAGAAAAGAACACCCGTCCATGCATTTTTTTTTCTTGATGGTTTCATTTTTTCCCACGACGAAAATGCTCGCATTCACCTGTCTCGTGCAGTGCAAGATTGGTTCAGGGATCACAGAGGATCAGATTCTCATTTGGAATGGCCTCCACAGGCCCCTATTTTAAATCCCATCGAAAATATGTTTGATGAATTGAAGAGAGAGCTATGAGCCCCTTCGGTTATTCCTATTTCACAGGAAGATCTTTCTAAGCATCTATTCTTGCTCTTGACGAATATTCTTTTAGATTGTTGGCAAAATTTTGCAGAATATTTGCTTAATAGTTATGAAGCAGCAATCGATGTGAAAGGTGGCTTAATAAACTAGTAAGCTTTAGAATTTTCATCTCATTCATATTTCTCTAGGGTGCGGCAAACTTTTCGCCAGGTGTAGTTATATCCCACAGTACGAGAATAAATGGTCATGCACGCTGTATCCGGCTGAAAATTTTGTGTTGAAATAGACAGTGAGGTCTGATGCTGTCGATGTGCACTGGGATAATTTGTGACAAAACTCAAGTACTTTTTTGATATAAGGCACTGGATTATCAGTGAAGGTGAACAAGCTATCACTGTTAAATTTTAATACCAAGTTCAAAGACTGAGGATGTTCCATGAGAGATTGTGTTCTTTGCGTCTAAATGAATGATAAAACGCGCTCTCGATACACGCGTAAGAACTAACGTTCAAATAAAGAACGGATGTCGGAATAGAACAGCTTCTTTGTCAGGCCATTTAAAAAAATCAGTTTTTTTATTTTACAAAAACACCTCTGGATAATTCTGTGTTTTAAAATATTGCTGACTTTAACTGGATGCTAGTATAAATAGTTTTGTTTTATGAAAATCTTCAGCATTTAGGATAACTGTACGCTTGTCAGGATCTTTCAGGTACGAGTGAAGACAGAAAACAGTAGAAATTATAGAAATAAACTTTGTCTGCAATAGTTGAAAATGAACAATTCTATTAACAAACAACTCCTGAAAATGTTCAAATAATGTAATATTACGAACAAATCCAGCATAGAAGCTTTGTTAGTACAATGTATTTCATCAGTTCTTCTGAAACTTGGCCATTTTATTGGGATTTCGAATTAAAAACTAGTTCACTTCATGCTTTATCTCAAAGGCGCAATAACTGCAGGATCGACAAACAAAGTTGAAACATCGCGTTTGAGGTACTCACAGAAAACACAGAGAAACAGCGAATTCCCTTTTCATGTTTCTTTAACATGAGATTCAGTGACTGGTATGTGTACCTGCCTCGAAGATGAGCGCCGCAGCTTTACAAGGAACATCCGCCGGAACATCAGACATGTCTTCATCAGAGCCGCTCCCAAGACCAACATCGAGGCTCAAGTCTGCCAGTGAACTTGGTGGCTTTGTTTATGGATGCAGAGTTTGCATGACGGCTTCAAAGGCTTGTTTATGAATGCATTTGGGTGTGATCAGAGACGGGAGACAGAATTTGCATAGACAGAACGCCGATTGCCGCCTCTAGGCGGCGTAATGAGCATTCCATCTCTCGGGCACAAATACGCGGGCTCCTCGTGTTCGCGTGTCTCAGGGAGATGAGTTATGTGGCTCCAGCGCAGGGAAGTCCCGAACTCAGTCGAGTTTACGCAATACTAAGTCTACGATGAATGCGAATTAATTTTATGTAGTACATGTAGATACGTTACCTCAGTTATTGATAGACTTTCGAGATTGTTTTTTTTCGTGCCCGTTTAGGTTTACTTCAGTTTTCATGTCTTTGTCTTCTCTGTCTTTCCTTTCTCTTGCTTCCCTTTCTCAATTCTGTGACTCGTTACATTGTGTTACAGAATTGAGGTGTGCGCTAGAGCTGAGTAGGATAACCTACAAAATAATTTAACACCATGCAGCTTGTTGTGGCTCACTGCATGCAATGTAATCATGTTATAAAAACATGTTTTTTCAACTGCAGCATTTGCGTTTTCACCGACGCAAAAGCTGCTTGTGTTAGAATAGAATGAATAGAAGCTTCTTATATGAGAGGAGTGATTAGCTGAAGAATTTATTTAACTCTTCTGATCCATTGAACTAAGATTGCAGTAAGCAGTAATGAGCGAATACGCTCGTACGAAGGGAATGTTCCTCAAGGGAGAGAGTTGTGTAATTTTGTGCTGCGCATTGTTTCCATCTTGGAAGCAGTGATGGTTTTTCCATTTTCATGACAGAAACGAAATATAAATACATTTCTCATGCAAATTGTCATGCCGGCGAACTGAATTGTTTTGAATAAGTTACTGTTTTTGTGGTCAATTAAAGGTGTATCTGCGCGTGCATGTAGTTGAAGAAAATTTTTATTTAACCAGAAGAAATAAACATGTGCGGTAAAATATGAAAGTGACAATATTATTGTTTATTTCTTTCTTCTGACAATCGTTTTGCCTACCATACGAATTAGAGCATTGTTTTACGAAGCATTTCAGAATAAAATCCCATACATCTTTGATAACGACTTATGAAATGTCTTGAGCAACTATTCCCCGAAGTTCCAGGAGGAGCAATTGAATTACAGTGACAATGAAACTCGACCTAACTGTGATGGTTCGTTATCCAATACCATTTCAATGAGGGCTTTTACAAACAAAAGAAATCAGTTGCTCGAAGTTTAAATTCCCTACTATGATTCCTTTACTTCCTGCATGAATTCCGTTGCATAAGAGGAGCCTCTTCTGCTCGGCGAAATTTTCGATGCCTCTAACATGAGAATATTTATGGGTGCAGCTCTCAGCAGCTGCTAGTCGAGCAAAGTCTGTGAGCGCAGCGGAACTCTTCATGTTTCTAGCGGCCAGCTAGATACATGGGCCTTCAGAAGAGGTACATCTTCGGACAGCAATTAATATTAGAGTGAGGTAAAGTAATTATATTACATGAGTTTGTAGCAAACAATGTGTTATTGGATACCTCATTCATTTACCCG
Organism: Platorchestia sp. MABIK; assembly: GCA_014220935.1. NCBI lineage: Eukaryota > Metazoa > Arthropoda > Malacostraca > Amphipoda > Talitridae > Platorchestia > Platorchestia sp. MABIK. The sequence continues at coordinate 56,350 of JACJUY010001136.1, forward strand.
TGCAAATAATATGCTATTGGATACCTCATGCATTTACTCGTACAAATAATGTGCTATTGGAAACCTCATGCATTTACCCGTACAAATAATGTGCAATTGGATACCTCATGCATTTCCCGTATAAATAATCTGCTATTGGATACCTCATGCATTTACCCGTACAAATTATATGCTATGGATGCCTCATGCATTTACCCGTACAAATGATGTGATATTGGATACCGTGTGCAATTGTGCATACACCCATACCAACTTGTTGCTATTCCTCAGTGTGTGTAAACTGACTCGATGCTGCTCAGATTTTGAACCTATTACCATCTAATCCCACAGGTTTCAACTCGGCCATTTGCGTGAAACTCAATATCAGCCCAGGAAGATTAAAAGGAGTATTGAAGTGAAATGGAAGGAGAATTTGAAAGGAACCGTTAAGAGAATTTGCTATTATTCCGAGGCTCGCGTGAGCAAAAATGAACTATAGCCGATCGTAAAATGATGTCTACCTTTTAGTACTTTCTTTTAAGTGATGGAACTATTTTCGACGATCCAATATTAGAAGAAGACTCTTCAGTTCTCTATCTATTCGTTATTTACTTATTATTACTTCAAATTTGACAGCCAGTAGGCGATCTTAACGGTTTTGTACTCGACAGAGTGAGCAGGTTTCATTTGGTGAGAATATTAGTTTCATGAAGTATAGGTTATCCCAGCCATTAGTTGGTTGTACTTTGATTGTTCTGCCTCGTTCCCTCAGTTAGAAATAAACTTTAGAGATTGTTGTTTTTCGTGCCCACTTGGTTTCTTTCAGTTTCCATGTCTTTGTTTTGTATGTTTTTCCTTTCTCTTGCTTTCATACTTAATGCTTTTATGTGCAAGGTATCCTGTGCAGTAACGCACTTTGTGCATAGATTCCTGTTTGTCTACAGTCCACGTTAAACAGTCCCTGCTCTTTGCTTTCTTGAGACCAAATTTTTGTTGTTATAGGGAGTCATTAACTGCTATAGTTGAAATAATAATATTTATTCTATTTGCCATTAATATCAAATACAAATGCAAAATTGTTATTTCAGTGTCGATTTCTCTCGGTCATCTTTGTTAGGTTGGTGGAAGTCTTTTCCTCATTACATTCAAAAGTCAAGTTCTCGAATTGAGTACTTATATGGTTTACCACTTCAATTCGCTGTGTTGTTTACTATTGTTTCTCTACTTCTAGGAACTACTAATGTAGATCTAACAGATCAACAGTGTAGAATTAAGACCAATTCACTCTCCTCTCTGCCATTGGTAACTCGAAGGAAATCAAAAAGTTAAATGAAATATCTTGAAGTTACGCCTTATATCAAATCGCAAACAAATTATTTTGATAGTTTACGATAGTTTATTACTAACACCGTGCATACTGAGGGTATTCAACACTTCTAATCAAGTGAACGTATAATGTGTCGTATATTCTGAAAGAAATCAAAAGACAAATATTATAATTGCTAAGCTAGAAAAACATCTGTCTCCTTTGCTGGAAATTTTTGCAATTTTTTCTGTTTGAGAGGCCAGATCTTCGAAAACTTATCAAGGATACTTGAGGCCTTGATGACGTAATAGATACGCAAAACTACCAAATTCTACCAAATCCGTGCAAAACTACCAAATCCATAATTCTGGAGAGATGTGAAAGTCATCTTACGTTCTAGAACTAGCCACATCATGTTTTGTGGTGCTCCGCCATAACAAATGAGAGAGCGGCAGCATTGGAGGAAAGGTAAATCCCAGAGTTCTAATATAGTACATTATAATTCTGAAGCTCTTTAGTAATATAAAAGGTGCAATGATCAAAATTGCATATGCTCACACACTAGCTCAGGTTCCAAGGCACGACCACGAAATTATTTTCCGTATTTGTGAAAAATTCATTCCATGAAAGTCAAGTTATTTTTTCCAGCCTTGTGTATCATCCGCCACTAAGGTCACAAGATGGATGCAAGACACATTCTGCATCACGTTATGGTCGCTGCGGGACCAAATACGAGACTTCAGATGATTTCATGCTGCTGGGGTTTTCATCATTTTTTCATCATTTTCATCATTTTCGTTTTTCATCATTTAAATGTTTGAGGTGGGCACTTTGAGATGATTTTTGATGTCCGGCTCGTTGTTTTACTACCAAGGGTGCCGAGAGAAGCCGTTCAATTCGGTGTTTATCTGAAGCCACGTTTTGTCGTCTGACTGGGGTTTTAGCAGCGTTCCTCACAGTGAGGTTGGAGTGTTTGATAACGTTTGGTTTGAGTGATGGGCAATGTTTAATATCGTTTCTTTCGTGTAGCAGAAATGGGTGAAATCGTTCCACGTGATCCATTCATGTTTTTTTGTTTGACCACGATTTTTTTTTTGCTTCTAGCATATTTCAGCTAGTGATTTTAATAGAGTGATTGTAGATGTTGAATATATCTCAAGTTAATACGAATTGTTGCATTTAATGAAAAAAAAGGGTGTTAGGAGAAAATCTTTGTGGCTCACGTAATATGCTGATGTTCATTTAAAAAGCTGGTCCAAAACAGGAATGTCGCAAAATTCATTCGATTTAAAATGATAAAAATAGAAGGAAATTATCATTCATCTGTACAGTGAAGACAACTATAAATGACTTGGGCATGGGAACTAAATTTCAAGATGTTTCGAGGTTTGAAATAAACTAAGAAATTTCACGTTGAGTTTTCTTTCAACTTCTACTTTAAAAAAAAAATGAATAGGCGCTACGAAAGAATTCCTTTCGGACTCACGGAAATGCATGGCACATCGTATTGCCTAATCCTTTCAAAAGTAGCTACGTTTGGACGGCCAAGTAATTATTTCAGAGAGGGTAGAAAAACTCCACATTCAAGCTTAAAACAAGTGACCATTATTTGGTCCCATGAGAGAGAAATATAAATCCTAGAAACACATTTCGTCGTCCCTCTAAAATACGGTGCTGTGTGTTAGGCTTTCATGTTTCTAGTTGAAGTTTCTTGAGGACCCGTTTTGCGAGATTGTCCAACCTTTGTGGAGTTTTAAAGAAGAAAATTGGCAGTTTTGCCTGGGAGAGGCACCAGCTGAAGGCCTCCTCAAAACAAAAGAGTTTCCTCGGGTTCTAATTTCGGTCGCTCGGCTTCGCTGGCGGAATAGTTTCGGGGGTTGGCGAGATCTGCTATTCAGTTTGAATAAATTATTCACTGCTCGGATCAAATTGGAATATGGCAATGAAAAAGCAACGAGCCTTTCGTCCGCGCCATCTACCTGCAACATTTTTACGGTTTTTATTAAGAAATTAAGGTATTTGATGGAATGGGATTCCCTTTTGTTTCTTGGCGAATTGTTGTGTTGTGGGAAAACCACACCCCGAGTAAAAACTTTATCAAGCTTCCCGAGACAAAAAATTGGATAACATTGTGGGAACATTGATCTACGTTGCAGTTTATATTGAAATTTATATCGTACTTCTATGAGATATTTCCTTGTTTGAAGTTTATTTCAGGCTAATAAGACTTGCTTTGCATTTAGCTTATCTTTATTGCTCCGTTCTCCGAACATTTGGTGAGTGTGATGATAATAAATTGGTCACTAATGACGCTGAAAACTTTAAAAACATAGTAATGTTGTTCTCAAATAATTCAGCTTATCACGGTGATAGAGAATTGTCGAGACAATATGAAATGTCTTGTCAAGTATCGTGGTAGAGAATGATAATACATTCGAATACTAATTAAAAGTTAAAACTTTACCCTAAATTAAGCAGTATAGGTTTAGGATTTTTAAAAGTTGCCTGCCTAAAGCTATTCCTTTAGGGAGACATTTCAAAGTTGAATATGCTGCCTCCCAATTTGCCACTCGAATGAGTTATGCACCCCATTGTCATCAGTATAACGTACTGAATCCCACTCCATAACGTCATCAGTACAACGTACTGAATCCCACTCCATAACGTCATCAGTACAACGTACTGAATCCCACTCCATAACGTCATCAGTATAACGTACTGAATCCCACTCCATAACGTCATCAGTACAACGTACTGAATCCCACTCCATAACGTCATCAGTACAACGTACCGAGTGACACACCCCAATTTCATCAGTAAAGCGTGTTAACTTACACACCGCAGTTTCATTAGTACAACGTACTAAGTTAAACAACACAATTTCATCAGTATAACACACCGAGTAACACACGCCAGTTTGATCAGTATAACTCAATGAGCTTAGCACCACAATTTCATCATCATAAAGGACGAAGGACACCAAAATTTTATCAGTAAAACTCATCAAGTTTAGCACCATAATTGCAACAGCTCCGTGTCACAGAGATTCATTCACATTCTAAAAATTCGCTTCTCTCCCGATATTGGCAGTAAAGCGTCTGAATCCAAGCGCATAGCTAATTTTAGCAGGTATGAAAATTATTTTTTTCTTCCAAAAGCTCGCATAATTCTCCCGGATGGAAATAAAGCTTGTTGTTTCCTAAACGGCTGTGAAGGAAAATTATTTTGAAACACGAAGGATACCATACTTAAAACAACTGAAATAAACAACTCCACAGTGAAAGTTGATCGTTTAATGCAGATCACCCGAGGTGATCTGCATTAGTTTTGCATTAGGTTCAGGTCTGGAAATAATTTTAAAATCATGAGGCCGAGCAGGGAAAAATATATATCCAAAAGAAAAAAATTAAATCTTGCTTGAATAAAAGAAGCAGTGTTTTAGCGTCACACAAAATCCTTGTTTAAATTAATTTGTACGATCTTTCGTGCTTAATTCTACAATACACGCAAGACTTACTTTGCCATAAAGTGCTAAATGCATCTTAGTTCTGACACAAGATCGAAGATAAATTTTCTTCATTGTTGAATCGCATGTCAATGTTGTAATTAGAATATTGTACTATTGCCGAATGACGACAGTATTAAGCATGAGTCTGATAAAATAAATGAAGTTCTGGTCCTAAGTACATACTTCATTTACATAGTTACTCACATACTGGCATACTTTTTACACCACTAAAGTCTCATACGTTGATTCCTTCTTATTACAAATGAATGTGATTGGTTATCCTGGCTATCAGCTCTCTACATCGGGCCTCGATAGATGGTTTCAGTTGTACATCCTTGTTTAGTGATTTTTTCGAAAATAACTCTGGTTTTTGGAATTGCTCTTTAAAAGTTTTACCGTACATATTTGGATGATGACACTGAAAAACCTCTGGCTCTAAAACAAATGTTTATATTTTACAGCAAAAATTTCGGATGGAGTAATACGCTATTGACTCTCAGTTCGGGCTTGAAAACTGGGAAGATGAGAACGTTTGGCCAGAGCGTTTTACTTATAAAAGTAGGAGAAGGTAAGACGACATGCTCGGTAAAACGTACTCTGATCTCAGGCAACATTTCTTAGAAAAGAATTAGTTTTTACCGTAAGTTTTTCTCGTTCTTCTAAGTCGCAATGGTGATTTGAAAAAATTTTCCGTTGTATAATTTCTCGGCTGTTTTGCGTTGTGTATTAATAAAAAATCTCTTTGCTCCTGATTATTTTGGCTCTTATGATTCGTAGCAAGAATTATGCCCTGTTAAAATTAGACTTTATTTTTTGTGGACTCCTACATCAGAGTGATCTTTTGACGCACAGTTCTTAGGAGAAGCTCATTGAAGTGGAATACAACTCGAACTTAAAATATTTGCGTCGCTGATGCTCCTTTGAGTAGTTTTTCCAGGAACATTTCCGCGTATGTGTCCTACTGGCACATTTAGAACCGGCACTCATATTAAATTAAAGTTTGGAGGATAATTTAATAGTCCTTTCTCACGTGGACATAATTCTTCGGAAAGTTACTCTTAATTTTCGATCGTCATTAAAATTTATGAGGAACTTCTCGAAAATTAAATAAAAAGGTCTCGCGTCGTCGACAATTTGAGAAGTTGCGGCAAAAGTTGATTTCCGCAGCAATTTTTCGCCAATTTCGAGACGTTGTTCAGAAACTGAAGCAATCAGGGCGCGGACAAAATGTTTTCTGTTTGCCAGCGCGTCGCACTTGGATCAGATTGTGGCTGACAACTTTCCATCATTTTTAAACAAACTTTAACGTGGAACCTTTTCTTGGAAATCCATTTGCTCTTCATGACAACAGAATCCAAGCCAGCAGAATATAATGAATTGAATTTAAGGAGCGACTGAAGTTTAATGGTCGATTAGACGAAGCTTCATTTTCAAGGGATACTTTGGTTACAATTTTGTATCTAAATTGTTCGGGAGTTCAATAATTGCATGAGTTATGAGACATCTGTCTTGTATAACTTTCATGTGTAGCAGAAATTTCTTTAAAACAATTTCTTTCTTATGAAAATCGCCATTATCAAGTATAATTAATTTTGAAAAAATTCCCACAAATAAATTTAAACTCGGTAAATGCATAATTACATCGTTATTAGGCGTTCAATTGTCTCGCATAACTTCATTGAATAATAACAAGCTTGCAAAATTGTTTTACTTGAGCAATCTTTACAAATTCTGGAAAACGAAAACCATTCTCAATAAGACATTTTTTTTCAAAGCGACAATTATTCTCAAAGGTAACTAACGAACGAATCACATATTTCGAATATGCAACGACCCATAACCTAAGCCTGGGAAACTCCTCTTCATACTTTTTGTGCTTCTGTCATGGCTGGGGTGGCCACGTTATGTTGGGTGGCTCATAATATTCACTGTTATTCTACTGCCAAGTTGAACGAGCAACTCCAGAATCACCACTAGGAAACTCATCAAGCTGGCAACAAAATCTCTATGTACACCTCGGGCAGCAGGGACAGAAAGCTAATGCAGCCCATGAGAATATCAAACACCGCATAACGTCGGCACCCTGCAACTCACAGAAAAATTTAGTCGGACTCGATTGAGCTCCAATACGTGATGTTTTTTTTGTGATTTCCGGGTGCTCGAACTCTATTTGGCTACACTACGTGATGTTCTTTGTGACTGCCGGGTGCTCGGACTCTAAATGGCTACACTACGTGATGTTTTTTCGTGATTACCAGATGCTTGAATTCGAGTTGTTTTCACCAGCTGGTGTTTTTTGCATCCAAATGCTGTGTGGCAAAATTTCGTTTTAAAAAACTCATTTCCGAGGACTTCGGTCTGGAAAAAACAGTACTCAGAGCAATCAATTTTACTTAGAAGATTTTACTGTGCCAGACGGCACAGTACGTATGGTCCTGGAAATTTATCTCTAGAGGTGTACACGAACAAACTAAATTCTGCCGCACGATTCATGTAGAAAGCTGAAGAGCAACTAAGCTTGTAATAACGGGAAACTATGAATCTTTCAAGAAGTAGAATGTAGTTTTGGTCCATCAGTGGGAGTACGTGCGATTTAAAATTGTATACGTTTTGTTTGCACCCAATACCCGACCAAAAGAACTGCCTGCAGTGCTTCTAACACGTTTCTTTTGAGTTCTGACTTCTGTTCTGCTGATTTCTGCCTTTATAATTGAATGATTGAGATTATTGCTGTGTTAGAAATTTTCATATAAAAGCCTTAACACAATGCTTGCGATACGACACACCGGTGAGTCGTGCTTAGGTTTTTTCCTGCGGCGGAGCGACCCATCAATGGGTCGTTTGAAAATTTCTAACAATCTTTTTTAAATTAATGGTATTTAATGGATCCAGTTAATGTTTAGTGTTTATAAATTTTCTAACCACTTACTTTAAATTTGAGTTGAAAATTAAACTTCAGTTTAGCTCATCGCAGTCAATGTGTTAATCTAATGGAAGAATGAAATCGTACAATTTTTACCCCCTTTTCTTCTACAAAAACAAACAAATAGTATTGCCTGCTTTTTCCCAGCGCGACGTGTTTGGCGTACTAACATGAATCTCTCATGACAGCAAACGTCTTCCTTATCGCGTCCTTCGCCGCCACCGTCCGTTGCTAAACACGAGCACCGCTGCCTCAACTGCTCGCTGCACCGTCCACATCAGCACCGAAATCTGACGATCCTACATGATAGCGAGCACTGAGAAGAACATTGATTTCTATGACTGGGGAAAGCAAAGACTGGATAACAAACTTTGGAAAACAAAAACCAAGGATAAAGATTGTGGGTAAAAATCTGTGGATAGTAAAGACTCTGGATAACAATGCCTTATAAGGTTTTGACAAACAAAGTCTGTGAAAAGCAATGCTTTTAAGACTGAGAATAACAAAGACTGTGGATAACACTGCTTTCTAAGATTTTGAATAACAAAGATTGGGGATAACAATGTTTTTTAAAATTGAGAATAACGAAGACTGTGGATAGCAGTGCTTTCTAAGACTTTGATTAACAAAGACTGGATAACAAGGATTTTCAAGTGAGAATCCGACATGATTCTCGAAGATAATTCATGTTCAATATTGATGTGATAGATTTGTTGGAAAAGCGAAAGTAGATCTGAAATGAGAGCCTTGTTGGGTTTGCATTGTGGCATTTTTTTTGAATTTTCCATTTATCAGCATAATTTGGAAGAGAGTGAACTTAAGAATTCTATTTTTAGTTCCAGCATTCTGATGACAACTTCTCACGAGAAGTGCTTCTACGAAATGAATAATATTTTGAGGATTTGGAAGAAAAAATATTCATAGCAGTTCTTGAAGCACTGGAGTTTTTGAGGCTTGGTAACTACGGATTTTGTTCTCCTAATTGGATATAATTTTAAAGGCTATCATAAGATGTAACGAGTATGATTTATTTGCTTTGTACGAAGAATGAATCATTTTGAAATCTCGAAGCAAATCCCATACGCAAACTCTATCATTTCAAATTTTCACCAAAATGTTTTTATTCTGGTGCTGATTTATAATTCTATAGTCGTAGATATTATTATAATTATGTATATTGTACAGTTTATATTTGAACTCGATACGCATTTTAATCAAGCTCTAAATGAATTGATTCATTTTAAAAATTGCATTAATTTTTGCAGTCACTGATTTCTGTTTTACTGTACTCGATAAATTTATTTAAAAATGATATCTCGTTCCGATATCAAGAAATTGTCAAGTTAATGTAACTCAGCATTGATTTGCACGTCCCTAATTTCAAAGAGCACTGATTTTAGAACCCGTTAAAAGTTTTCAATAGCATGCTGATATAATAAACAGCATTCTCATATACAGGCACATGAAAACACTTCCGTTAGGTATATTTCTTGACGAACTCTTGGAAATAAATTGCACGTAATTCATAAGAGTTACTAGCAAGGCCAAATGTAATTATTTTCGTCAGAGATGCTGGCGGAAGACAAAGCTTCACTCCGCAGATAAGGAGCCCTGACCAAGTCCTTTCACTCTAGTTTGCCTGATTATCAGGAGTGCTCATCTGGCCCCGGCGAAATTGTGCTTTCTCCCCTGACCGTAACGTGGCGTATCTGGGCCCATCTTGATAGGCCGCACAGCCTTCCATTACGCCAGGTCATCATGTTTCAGTCCGCCCTGCTTCATGCTTTAGCTTCGTATTGTGCCGCAGCGCTGCGTTTTGCTTTGCGGATTGGTTGCAACCTCGAATCATAGATCAGGTTTCCGTCGGGTTTTAGACTTGAGTCGTATGTAGCTTTCGTCATGTATTAGGTTTATGTTGTGTATTAGATTCAAGTTGTATGTATAGTTTACGTCATGTATCAGGCTTTAAGTCATGTTTCAGGTTTATATCGTTTGTAGAGTTTCATCATGTTTCATATTTTGTCATTGCTAAGTTTACGACGTGGTTCAGGCTTACGTCGTATTTCAGCTTTACCTCGCGTTTCATTTTCCCATCATATCCCACATGCTAGAACCTTTCCATACCTAAATATAATAGACACATAGTTAATTTTTGTGAATTTCTTTCTCATTAAAGGAGTCATTTCTCATCAGCTGAGATATTTTGTTTTAAAGCTTAACTGATTCAAGCTGACCGTCGTGCATAGGTGGTGCGAATTCAGATATGGTGTGTCATCTGTTATTCTGTCTATGTTAAGTATTTCTTCACTTCCAATACTCAACCTTGGAGTAATTTTATTGTTCCATTTCACTGTGTGTGAAAGATGATCAAACTTGAAAATCATATTTTCAGTGCTGTCTTGCGCACAATTAAAAATTGATGCTTTGGTTTTTTAACATTACGCGAATGACTAAACACACACTCCTGCATGAAAACTTCGTGAGGGGTTTTTCGTGACTTCCTCTCTCAATTAACAAATAATTGAGGCGCTCATCAGTGATTTTAATTGATAGATTAATTTCATGTTACGTAATCCTTGAGACGTTCAAGGAAGCTAACTTATCTGCTGCAATAAAGGAAGAGTATGCTACGGAACTTGACATGACAACCATAATTTTATGTCTGAAGCATTGTTGCCTTCATATAGTCAGGAATTGACTGAATGCAAATTAAGAAAAAAATGAGTTGATTCATATTTGGAGTCGCCACTAACAACCGGTTCTAGACTCGGAAAAATCCCAAGAAGAACAAATGCTCACTCGAATGCAACAAAAAAATTGTTCACTTCATTTCTCAGAGGATTTGCTGCAGGTCTGCTGGAATTTAATACTCTTGATGTGAAAATTTTTAGTGACTCCCACGGTACAAATTAGGAGTGAAGTTTAAGGTTGATAAAATTCAAGAAATGAAAAGTATCACCCGTAAAAACACGGTTATTCGACATTCAAGTTGATTCCTCTTCCTATATTCTTATCTATTTCTCAAATGAATTGTTTGTCCCGATGTTTATTATACAAAAGAGTTAGATACATTACACCACTAATGAAATATCTGATTTATAGTGCTTACCAGAATGGGAAGAAGTCATTTTCGAAATAACTCGGCAAGAACCTGCAAATTTGTCTTCAGTTTATATATGATTTTGAAATAGTCAAATGCAGCAATAACGCAAATACAATAGAGTACCTTTATAAATATCAAAGCGATTTAAACTTTTCGGAACAAATGAGAGCTTATAAAACTCTTCGTAAGCCAGTTCGAAGGTTGATTAAAAATATTTTGAATTCAAAAACTGAAAGGAGCATTGCGGCGCTAAGCTTGGAGCAGCAATAATTTATGTTGCTTTTCTGGAGGGTTTGGTAAATGAGAACGAGACTGCAATAGGAAGCTTGTCCCGTAGTGCACAGAAGCTGCGTCCGCTGCAAGCTCTGCTTCTCTTTGCCTCATTGCTGGGAGCGCAAATGAAGGCCATGCTTTATTCTCAGATACGGCTCCAAACTGAAGCAATATTTCATGCGAAGGAAGATTTTTGGTTCTTACAGCTTCATTCCGGAGCGTGCTGTGATTTGCAGAGCTTTTGGCTTTGTTGGGCAATGAGAGCATCCACTCCGGTGCGGCTCCAGCGTTGTGACTCCGACCCTGATCGTATCGCTGCCAACGCGCTGTTCCGACAGCCAGATTGGCTTTTGCAGGAGCTTGTTCTCATAGAATTCTGTTCCTTTTATGTCAGGCTTGAAATTATTCTCGTCTCTTCAAATGATGAGGTTCTCCTCGCAATCTGTCAAGAAATATAGCGAGTAGGAGGCTAAAATACTTCTCTATGAGTTTCTAAATTGGTCTTGCCTCCCGAGTTTATTCTGAACTTCAATTACCTTGTCATGCTACAAACCACCATCATAATTACTGTGTATTTGGTGGAGATATCAGTGAAATGATGCATCTGAAAGGACATCGGATAGTCGTTTAGACAAACTGGTATAGAAAGGTTTTGCTTTCAATTGCAGAAATTGATTTACTCTGTTACACTTTGCAGCATGGATTCGAGTGTTTATAAACTTGTGGGCTAGGCTAAAATAAGTCTCCATTGTAGCAAGGATTTTTTCTTCATATTGACGCCTTGTACGTTAATCAAGCAGCAACAGTAACTCGTGTCATCATTTCTCAGCGACAGGTAATTTATAATTTTTATCGGGGTTGAAAAATTTATTTTTTAGGTTAAATTAGCATCGCTTACACTACTCACATCAATTTATAGCTTGCAATTTTCGAAGGAATTCAGGTCGCTAATTGACAAATCTCGGTAATAATTCCTGCGTTTGCAAAGCTGAGGTACTTGATACATTATTAATCGGCGGAAAACTGGAAAGGTTAGTCAAACTGTATTACTTAATCAGGTGAGTGCTATCTTGCCAGTGCTGGTTGTCGTGCTTTTGTATTTTTGACAGGTGCTCTCACAGCCCTTTTGTGGCCAAAATTGGGCAACCATTGAGATATCTAGAAGATATATATGTTTATGTTCGATATGCAAGCGGTAGTTAGTAATTTTGCTCTCCCATAGAGTGGGACGAACGCGGAAGCGCCACACTGTTAGCTCACGCAAATCAGCTTATGCCACCTCAGGGTCTGCTTTCTGTGCCGTGTTTTGTGTTTTTTCGATGTGTCAAAGTCATATTTTTTACAACAGGTAAAACACACTAGCTTTTGTGTCGGTAAAAAAGTGCAGATAAAATAATGTAAGAACTCTTTTGCAAAGCCTTAAAGCTTATGGATGAAGAATCATAGAAAAAGTTTATTGATGTTATCGAGTTTTCAATATTAAACTTCATTCGTAGATTTTCCAACTCATTTCCCTTAAAATAGACAGATTCTAAATACTTTTCTTGATCCGTTCCACCAAAACTTTGAAGAATTGAACTTTAAATTTAACTTTTAAATTCAATCGGCAAAATAAAATGACTGGGAACTTTTTAGATTGAAAATTATTCATTGCAATGTTTGTTAAAGAACGAGTTCGTGTAAACGAAGTTTATTATAACTGCTAATATAATTTTGCTGGAATATTCTACTCATTATAAGTAAACTGAGTTGCAAGTGATTTCCATAAACTTCTCATCGGAATTTCACGGCAAAAAAAAAAAAACAGAAATCCCAAAACATCCATCACAAAATAATTTATTCTCTCAACAAATGAAAGAAAAAACCGAAAGGACTGCATTCCGGTAATTCATCTGCGTCAAAAACCTTCCATCAATTGCCTGAGAAAGCAACTTTCTTTTGAACTGAGGCAATTTTTCAGAACACTTCAAGGTGAGGCGAACTTCTAGATGATTTAGCTGGCCAGAAATGGTGCCTGAGCGACATGTATGAAGTTCGGAATGGATGAACCTCGCGCGGTCCAGCAAAGATTTTTGAGCGGCCCGAAGTGAGACGTGAGGAGGATATTAAAGATGTTCCCTCATTAATCTCAATGAAGCTGCTCTAATTGAAACCGAGGTCGTCGAACCTGTTGATATGATTGAACTGTGACTGCAATTTAATCGAGGGAAAGATGTAGGAGATGTTTGTCTGTTGGTCTCAACGTCATGAGTCATCGAGTTAGCTGAAGAAGTGAATTTTATCGTCTATGAAGTCGTATACTTTAATTTTATCTTCAGAAGGGTTTCAACTTGAAGGTAGCTTGATTACGCTTTGTGAAAGTGGGCGGTCGACAGAGAAGTTGATGTAAATGCACGGTACTGCGTCTAGGTTGCCAAAGAGTATTATTCGAAGATGGGTCATTTGCATACCCTTTTGAAAATTATTTCGAACACGAGGAATTCTTCTACAAAATGCTGCGTAATTATAAGTCATTTAGAATTTATTTTTGATTTTGAACTTCATCTGGACTTCTGCTGTGTTGTCAAGGAGATCATATGTACACAAGGAAAGCAAAGTAAACGAAATATAGGAAGTAGAGACGCTAATTTCGTTTAGGTGGTTTTAACAAAATATTCTAAAATCTCTTGATTCAAAATTTGCAAGTCTATATTAAATTTAAGGAGACGCTGTGGAGAATAAAATTCTGTGACAAATGAAAATATTTTCAGTTACACTACAGGTGCTAAGAAGCTTCATCAAAGAATATGCTAGAGGTAAATTCTACTTTGATGTCATACTTATTTGAGTCACAGAGTTGGTCCTAATTTCTGTAGAACATATTCTAAATTTAATGTGTGTTAGGGCTATTAACATTTCAGATTAATTTTGTCGAGAATCACCAACAGAACTCGAGAAATTGCCTTCATGTTCTCTCTTTTGATTGACCCTGTCGCGAACAGAGGAAATAAAGTGACTCATTAAATGTTCGGAAGTTTGGTAGTTCCAGATTGTAGCGGCACGCCAGGCGTACGGTACTTTCTCGGGTCAGTGTGGCCCCAGTTGCAACGGCAGCGTCATTTGAAATTTTGAGTTGAGTGGATGTAGACTTAGTATCCATAGTAAGGATGTATCCTTGTGTGACTTATGTTGCACTTATGTAACATGGATGTCTTCGTTCCTCAGTAAGCTAATTTATAAGGTATCCAATTTTTTAATCAATTTTTGTTATGATGCTTTAGTTCCCAGTTTAAAAATTTATTGCAAGGTTGTTTGTCTGACTTCGAGAGTAGTAGTGCTGGAATATTTAATTTATCCGCAAAAATAAATGATGCGGACGTTTTTACCAGGACCGATATATGTATGTACTACTAGTTCACTCATGAAGTCAGAAATCATAGTGTTGTTTGATGAGCCAACTTACCCTCTCACCGTATTTCTTAGAGCTAACTCACTACAAAATTAAAAAAAGATTTTCGTGAAGTACTGTATGGTGAATGGTGAACTTAAGAAAGTCTGGACACCACAGTAGAACTACTCCAACGTAGTTACCGGTAGCGGCACGTCAAGACACCAGCTACGCCGCTATGTTTTCGGAAAATCTGCTCTCAATCGAGTTGCATGCAACTTGCTACTACCGTCAATTAATACTGAACAGCTTTTTGTACGACTAATAAAACCTGAACTTTCAAAATTTTAAACGGCTTCACACGCAGAGAACATTTTCATAAGCATTAAGAATGCAAAAACTTGGAAATTTCCTCAATTTAAAACGAAAGACAGCAAAATACTTAGAATCTTAGAACGATATGAAGACTTCGATTTTCTATAACGTATCGGGGTGCTCATGCTTTATTGACCGCATCTCCGATATTTTGCATTTTTCAAAAATGTTCGAACAAGTCTCATACTTTACGGAAATTCTCCAGGGTTTCCTAGTCTTGCGCAGCATTTACCATTGACGAACTCTACATGATGAAATTCAGGCGTTTTTGTATTCAGCCATAATTATTTTCCATCATATTCTTATCACATCAAAATTCTGTAGTCAGCAACATAACGCAGTCAGCAACATGATGCATTCAGCAACATAATGCGGTCATCATCATAATGCAGTTAGCATCATAATGCAGGCAACAACATGATGCAGTTGGCAACATAATGTATTCAGCAACACAATGCGGTCATCATCATAATGCAGTTTGCATCATTATGCAGGCAACAACATGATACAGTTAGCAAAATAATGTATTCAGCAACACAATGCGGTCATCATCATAATGCAGTTAGCATCATAATGCATTCAGTAACATGATGTGGACATCATCATAATGCACTCAGCAAAGCAATAATAATTTATGAAATATACAAGGATTGTGATCAATATGCGTTAATATGCGCAACAAATATCAGATTGCATTGATGGTCTGTCTTAAAGTACTTAGAGTCATTTCCCTGCAATTTTAACTGAGTTAGAAAATCAGCTGGAATAAATAAGGGGTAAAGCTGTGCCAGTGTCAGAAACCAATTTTGTGAACTTTCATTCAATAGTGTTTCGTAGAACGATTAAAACATTATCGTATTTTGATGCAAAATCCTTTTGTAGCGCAACTGGTTTTAATAAAAAATTTATTTGATTATGAAGATAAAAAATTTACCAATGAACATTTTACAATGTTAGTGTAATAAACCAATACATTCCGTATTTGCATCGGATGAATCAATTACTTAAAAAATATATTAGTCAAAGTCGCGTACTTTTTTCCCTCGAATGAATTTCTTAAAATATATAAAGTTCCTCACAACATGTTCAGTCTGCGCAAAATTTAACGCCCGTCTCACAGCAGCTTCAGCCGCCAACATTCGACAGAAGCATTCGTGGGATTGCGAATAATAGAGAAGCTTCTTCCTTTTGCGCTCGGCCGCCGTTGCGACCTCGTGCCAGACACCACACACCCGCCAAAGCTCCCATGAACATTCTGCATTCCAGCTCGAGATGGAAGCCGACAGATCATCCATATAATTTATCGCTTCCCAACTCCAATATTTCACGGCCTATTTTATCCCAGAAGCTCACGTTTCCGACTTCAAACTCTTACCCAATATCCCCCATTTAAATACTAGAATGCCGACAAGTCGTCGGGATGAAATAGAAGCTCCCACTTCCAATACTTTATTCCTGAGAGCGGTGGAACTTCAATGGGCCGGCGTTGGGCCACTTGAAATGGCCATTCCAGGATCGGGAATGCCATGGAACGCAGCTGTTGGGGTCATTCCCAGGAACGAGAAGTCGTCAAAAGCTTTATTGTGGCAGACAAAGTGATGCGCAGCATCCGATTCGCCGCTGTTAACTTCAAATTGAGATGAAAAACACCAGAAAATGAAGACAGGCATTTGCGATAATAGGGCTGTTGAGAGAACCTAATTCGATTGCCCTTCATGCGAACTGATGCAACGCAGATGAGTTGAAAGCCAGGGGCAAGGGTCTGCTCAATCGTGCAGTTGTGAGCAGCTTGCGAATTGGCCCATAAAATCAGCTTCCTCTGTTCAGTTGTAGTAATTTTTCCCGTAAAAATAGCAGTTTCTCCTCATGCATCGCCAGCGCTACGCTCAGACTTTGCTAAACTTCTCCGATTACTGCTCCTATGGTTGTTGAATGGCACACAAACATTTCGCGAGGACTTCTTGATTTTTGAATTGCCAGAGTAAGGCTCCGGTTCCGACACAGTGACCTGCTGACTTCGTTTGTTTTGTGAAGAATGTAATGAGTAGTCGAAATAGAAGATTAACTTGCACCTTTAAGGTAATTGGTTTTTTCAAGCAAATGCTTGTGTTCGCTGATAGTGTTAGTCAGCATAAGTAATAGCATTTTCAGTGCAATGATGTAGCCTGTGCCTTTAGGCAACGCAACATTTTACAGGCAACTCAACGGATATTTGTGATGGTATAATATAAATTGAGAAGATCATTACATAATCTTTCAATCTCAATGAGAAATTGGCATAATATGGCTATTAAATTTGTTTCCAATGAAAAATTAAAGAGTATGTTGCATGAAGCTAAGCCGAGAAAGCGCAAGAGAAGCACTGATGCTGCGACACAACACGCGTGTCTCGTCAGCGAAGTTTCCATTCTATGGTCGGAGTCTGCTCTTACATTTAACAAATGTCCCCTCGTAGCAGTAAATTTCTAGATCGCGCTACTTCTACTTTAACGTTTGTTCATGTTTTTCACACGTCCGTACCACATCTTTGCTAGCCGATAGGTGCTTGGACTTCCGCATAGCGTTCTCGGACACGTCACGTTTTCTAATGTTAACATCCTGTCTCTTTTGGTCAAGTCTCTGTATCATAATTCTTTCAGTTTTCGTGTTCCATAGAAAGAAACGTCCAGTTTGAATTAAAAATTAACGATTTCAAAGCATTTCACATTTTTTTTTATAAAACAACAAGAAGCAGTAAGCAAGAAAATAAAGTGGAAAGTAGCATGTGCAGCTCATTGGTTTCCTGTTTCGAAATTCTTTCTTTTTATTTATTTTTTCCTTTGATAAATTTGGAACCATTTGCCTTATCGAATTCTAGCTCAATTCGACCACAAATGCAGTGCTTGGGTATCGAAGAAAAAACACAAAGAACCAATTTCATTTCACACACGAGAGACACAGTTGTATAATTTCTTCAGTGACCGATAAGTTTCGGTCGTCTTTCCGTCTGGGACGAGGATTTGTTGTTCAAGCCACAACAGCTACATGTCATTCAGGAGCTAAATCGAGTATTTTGGTTGTATTGTGGTTGTTGCGTTTTAATCCAGCGTATCGTATTGTGTTTTCGTTTTAAATGGTGCCGCGATCGAGCGTCTCGATATAGATTAAAACGCAAAGAGAGATTATGTTTGAATTCCTCGGCTTCTCTCCAACTTCAAAACCAATTATTTAGGCAACAAATGTGAAGCACAAGAACGAAACGATGGTCTTCCTGTTGTAAAATATGGGATTAAGAAAATAAATATTTTTACAAATCGTGAAGACTATTTTTTAGGAACTCAGAAAGTAGACTCCGTGACAGTTTGGATGACCGTTAAAGAGCAACGAAAATCCATTTTTGTTCTTCTCAGGAAGTGAGGCTAAAAATTGTAGAAAAAGTCCTAATTTCGAAAAGGTGGTAATGAGCTCCTATGTTTTATCAATTTGATTCTGATACTCGTTAATTTGAAAATCATTTTAGCAGCTATTCCATGTGAAGTGACGGCTGTAAATGCCCTGAGTAAATTTGAAAAATTGTTTTAGTAACTGAGCTATTAGCATTTGTTAGACTAGCTTCGAAAGTTATTTTTTGCGCGTTGAGAAAGTAAGTTTTCAAAGAGATAAATTCTTATGAGACAAAAGAGGGTTAGTGACAAAGGTTTTTTTCCATGTAAAATCGATTGCAGAGGAATTGCTCATTTTTCAGTTTCTTCATATGCTAACTCTTTTTTACAATAAATATTTCAGTTCAACTTTCCAATTCACGTTATTTATAAATATACACCAGAGAGCGTGCATTTACATTCTGGACCCATTGTTATTTATTTGTTTTTCGATCTTAGTGACAGGTTCGTAATTTTTTCTTACTTTAAAAATGGTTTATGCTAAAAGATAGGTTTACCAGCGTTAAGAAAATAGCTTCCGTTAATTTCAGACATCAATGACGTCATTTATAATTGTCCGTGAATGCATGTGAAACAATAGTACGTTTCCATTCTCATATCTTCGCGCTCCATAAATGTGAGTCAACATGCGCATCATACTTCAACTGCGATCATCTTCTTGAAAAACGAAGCCTGGTCAAGTTTGGGTGCATGCAAATGTAGCACGTAAGCCTCACATTTTATGCTTGAAAATGGAGTTCTTCAGCCAATATAAAGCAAAAGATGTATGTCAGTCTGCACGACTCGCTCACTCAAAATGTTTACGTTGAGACACGGACCAAAATTTGGCGAGAATTTTTTTCGGTTGAATGCGCACTGCATTTTCCGATTTGAGATGACGCTCGCTAAGAAATCGACTGTGCAGATGAAACGTTTTCGTGGGATATTAGGTCTCTGAAATATGACTGTCATAAGGCGGAGGGATTCCTGCAATATGGCGACTGAGAAGTAAGACTCTTTCACCGAATTCCGCGGGGCTTGGGTCGGCGAGCGGATAAAGATTGGCGAAGGCGTGCTGAAGATTTGGGACCACAAGTTTTCGCACAAAAATACATGAGGTCTTTTCAGCTTTAGGCAGATGCTGCCGAGAATTTCAGCTAAGAATGGCTTCAATTGAAATTGACGGGCAAAACGAAGGAACAAAAATAGCAACCACTAGTGGAAGTAGTGGCGTTAAATAACGTAACATTGAGTCGGAAAACGTTTTAAAAAGAATTTTTCGCGGTAAGTAAATGCCTTCGAGCTCCGTGTTATTTACTCACAGCGAAGTGTCGATCATTGTTGACGTTTTTGATAGAGCATTGTTTTCAATAATTCATTTGGTTACTTCGCGTGTTTCTCAATTCTACTAAAATATATTTGTGCTAGCTATTTGGATTGCGCTCATTTATAAATAATTTTTATCTGGTACGAATTCAGCTTCAGCCTCTACGAAAGTTTAATTTTTGTTTCTGGTCGCATTTTGATTTCTCTTGTGAAGAACTTCGTGTAAAATGTTAATATTTCTGAAATCTCCCGCACCGAGCCATTCAATTCAGATTTTATGTTTAGTCGTTAGAATTTTAGAATTCGAGTTTCTACTTGGTAAAATACATCTACGCATTTCGACACGAGCATTTTTGATATGAGCGATGCTTGCTTTAATATTCACTTCCGGAGAAATATTTACTGCGACTTCAAAAGCGTCCTCCCAAATAGAGTCAATGAAATTATTTTATTCGCTTCCTTTAACATTGTGATGGTGTCCAATTCACAGAATCAATGAATGGCTTCATTTATTTTGACGAATTTGTTTTAATTCCTACGAATATAATCGAACTTTGATTAAAATGAATCGAGTTCACTTCCTGCGATTAAGGCCGTGAATTTCAATTTACACATCAATGTTATTTCTGATTATTTCAAACCACTTTTTCCTCAAAAACTTTGGTAAGTGGAGTCTCTGGAAGAGTCGTTGTAATTCTGCAGAGTCGTTGTCGTGTTGTCGAGTCGCAGTCACCTGCTGCAGAAGTCGTGCCTGCTGCAGAAGTCGTGCCTGCTGCAGAAGTCGGGCCTGCTGCAGAAGTCGTGCCTGCTGCAGAAGTCGTGCCTGCTGCAGAAGTCGTGCCTGCTGCAGAAGCCGTGCCTGCTGCAGAAGTCGTGCCTGCTGCAGAAGTCGTGCCTGCTGCAGAAGTCATGCCTGCTGCAGAAGTCGTGCCTGCTGCAGAAGTCACAGTTTTGCGAGAAAAATGATTGCCAACACAAATGAAATTCCATCGGAGTGCACGAAACTGGTTACAGTTCCTGGTTTGGCGTTCATGTTAAAAATTCTTTGTTTACTTGTCATTTTAATCAAACAGATATAACGGAAACGTCATTTTGTTTTTCAGTTGCGAAGTATCTTAGTATTTTTGTCGCTGCGGCAACACACTTCCCTCACTTCACCTTTTTTGCCTGTTAAATATAATTTTCAGTGTGTATCTCTATAGATTTCAAGTGGGTATCCCTAATGTACATCATATACCTTACGTGTTTATCTTTAGTGTGTGAGCATCCAGTTCTCATCAATACGTATATATCTTCAGTCTTTAAGACGTTTAAATCCCAAAGTACAACATATAAAATGAACTGGAAAAATTGCTCATGGGGACACTGCCGTTCAGGCAAACAGGGATGAATTCGTCATGAAAAAGCTCCCTCAAATTTTGGGACCTGTTCCAAGCCATTCTTTACCTTATATTATACTTCCAATAGGACGATTCGTAGAGAATCTTACTCGTAGAATAAAATGAAGAACCAGAGTAAAAATGAACATTACGTTTATTGCATACGTTTCGGAATTTTAAAATTCCATCATCAGTGCTGAAACAGGAGAACAAGAAAACTTTAAGATCCTAAGAAAAACACACACATATATTCCACAAAATTCTCTTAATGCCTAAAAACCCTAATTTCTATTCTTTCATACACAAACAGCTGCATACTCACAATTTACACAAACACAAATATACACGCTAATCCTGATACGCCCATTGAACACACGCTATGCTTACACACACACACACACACACACACAGAATTACGTCAGTAGGTGGGGGCAATTGATAACTTTACGGCACTAATGTCTTTGTTGAGGTTAGGTTTATGAGTGAATATGAAAAGGGACTCTAAAATTCTAAGGTCATGCCCACTATTAGCTCGGCATAAAGTTGAAAAATTAGCATTTTTGAATGAATGGTTTGACTTCTCGCAAACTTGTAAAACTTGTCGCTCTGTAGGATCTCAACTTGGAGTATTATTTGGTTTGCCTAAAATTCATAAACCTGATGTACCGCTGAGACCTATTTTATCTGCATGCAATACTCACAACTCTAATCTTTGTGCGAACTTAGTCCCTATTCTATCCCCATTTTGCAATAGTGAAAATACCGTGCAAAACTCTTATGATTTTGTTAGCGATTTGTCGACCGTTGGCAACATAGACAGTCTTTTCATGTGTAGCTATGATGTAGAGTCTATGTACACTAATGTTCCACTGGATGAAGCTATTGATGTTTTGCTAGATCGCATTTTTCAAGATAACGGAGCCATCCTGAGTTACGATAGACCGCAATTCAAACGTTTACTTGAAGTAGCACTGAAAGACTCCTATTTTGTATTTAATGGTAAAACGTACAAGCAAATTGACGGCCTTGCAATGGGCTCTAACCTTTCTCCTTTAATAGCAAACTCTTTTCTAGCCCACTTGGAAAAAACATTTTTTGAATCGGTGTCCACCAGAGTTTAAGCCATTATTGTACCTAAGGTATCTGGACGATACATTTGTTTCGCTCTGAAATGGCAGCCAATAGTTTTTTTCAGTATATTAACGCATCTCATCCTAATATTAAATTTACAATGGAAGTAGAGCAAAATGGTCAGATCCCTTTCTTAGACGTCCTCATAAAAAAGTCGAATTCAAAACTCATTACCTCTGTTTACAGGAAGCCTACGTTCACTGGTCTCGCTATGAACTATTTTAGCTGTGTTTATAAAGGATATATAAAATCGTGTTTTTATAGTTTGCTTCATCGTGCATACCGCATTTCCAGCACGTATGAATTATTTCATCTTGAGATAGAAAACATCGTTAAATTACTGATTAACAACAAATATCCAAAATCACTTATTCAGAATTGTGTTAGAAAATTTTTAGACCGTAAAATTTGCCCTTCTTCTGCAACTTTGAGCTTACCAAAGCAGACCTTGTACGTCGAGTTACCATTCATGGGTTATTTGAACGCAGAGCTGAAGAGAGAGGTAGTGTCTTTGGTTAGTAGGTTTTTTACAACAGTCGACGTCAGAGTGTTTTACAAAAATAGTTTTAAGATTGCATCTTTTTTTAGCAGAAAAGAACGATTGGATGAGTGCCTGTGGAGGGGCTGTGTCTTTATTTATAAGTGTGACTGCTGCATGCAGTCTTACGTTGGTAGTACCAAACTCCAACAATTCATCAGACATAGCCAACACGCAGGAATATCTCATAGAACCGGTCGTGCACTAACCCTTCCACCCCAATCAGCAATTAGAGATCACTGCGAGAAGTCAAACCATTCATTCAAAAATGCTAATTTTTCAACTTTATGCCGAGCTAATAGTGAGCATGACCTTAGAATTTTGGAGTCCCTTTTCATATTCACTCATAAACCTAATCTCAACAAAGACATTAGTGCCGTAAAGTTATCAATTGCCCCCACCTACTGACGTAATTCTGCGTGTGTGTGTGTAAGCATAGCGTGTGTTCACTGGGCGTATCAGGATTAGCGTGTACATTTGTGTTTGTGTAAATTGTGAGTATGCAGCTGTTTGTGTATGAAAGAATAGAAATTAAAGTTTTTAGACATTAAGAGAATTTTGTGGAATATATGTGTGTTTTTCTTAGGATCTTAAAGTTTTCTTTTTCTCCTGTTTCAGCACTGATGATGGAATTTCAAAATTCCGAAACGTATGCAATAAACGGAAATGTTCATTTTTACTCTGGTTCTTCTTTTTTTTTACCTTATATTCAGCCAAAGGAGCAGCCTAATTTAATTTCTCTTATGTAAAGAAGACCAGCTATGCGTACGTGAACAACAAAGATGTACCCTTTAACGACAGACGGTGCGCTCTTCATTGCTTACTCAGAAAAAATTCCATTTTGCCTCCCATTTTGGAGCTTGGGAGTCTGAAGGTGTTTTGGATGGGCCCGGCGAGAGCCATTATGGTGAAGTTGTGAGGCTTGAGCACTGTAGAGTGGGGAACTCTTCTGTCTTCAGGATTAATGTTAATTTGCGCCTCTCAAGTGCCGTAGTTAAACTTTCGGATGGTTGCTGTTGAGCTAGGTTGTAAAATGGGAGCTCTTTTAATACGGAACCTAAGACTTCGGTTAGTAGAAAAGACTTTGATGTCACGCAAGCTATTGACATCAGCATGTCTTGTTCTTTATCTAGTGTCAGAGTGTGAAGCCAAGTCAACGTATTCTCATTGCAAGTTTCCTCCACTTCAATAATCCCTTGGTAGGACGCATTCCCTCTTAAAATATGATGAAATACTATTCTTGTTCCTATGCAACATCAATAACGTGATGCAGCAGAAGTTGAGCAACGACACGGACGACATGTCATCTTTTAGCGCAGATTTCTTGCACAGTGATGGCGTACGCCGAGCAATGCGCTGGTTCCGCCGGTGAACTGTGCTGAGAAGCAATAAAGGACATTAAACTGATAGACGATACTATCGACAAATAGTCACCAACGGAAGAGTGTTCTGCAATACTGTTCATGAATTTTTTTTCGTTGAACTTCTAGCAATTGCGTTTATTCGTTCCATCTAGAACTATTAACTAAGCCGTCCCCAAACTCCCCTTTTGCGCTAAAATACAGCGAGTGACCGATGACATGAACTGGTTTTCAACGAGAGATTTTTCCTCGCAAGTTTGTATGTTGTTAATGACAAGAGACCACATTAACACTCCATAGTATTGGGATTTGAGTTTTGTATTAGAGTTTTGAATTCGAGTTAGTGTTCAAAATTAGTTCGATGTTCAAGAATCCCTCATAAATACGAGTGTCGAACTACGGGTTGAGGAAAGCATTTTCTTGCGAAAAAGCGCTCGTGCCAACGCAGCGAACGCGAATGTCGTCACTGTCTCAACGAAGAATGGCTGCATTGAGATAGTTTAACCCGCATATAATATTCTCCGAAACAGGATGAAAATGAGGGATTTTTTAATAGGTAAGAAGTAAACCTAATTTCACCAATCCGCACAACTAACTTTACATTTATCATACTCTCCTCTTATCATCATTGTTTTGCTCAAAATGACAGCCGATACTCATGGTTACTAATGTAACAAAAGTTTTCAAATTGCTGTTTTGTAAATCAAGAATTTGGATTCAATATTTCCATTTGTACCAATTATAGGTAGAGCAGCTACTCAAGTAGAACCAACCGCTCCTTATTTCCAATCTAACATGTGATGTTTTTATTGTTTTCTCTCAGTGTGTTCAAGTAATTTCATTCCTTATCTTCTGTTCTTCTTTTCCAAAATTTTTATGTATCTGTAAGTGATATTTGAAAACTTTGAATTCATTTGATATTGTTAGTGGTATTTTTATTTAATTATAAGTGATTTGAGAAATAATACAGTTGATGAGTTTTTTATTATGTAAATTTCTTTATTATGCTTTGTATTTAGCTACTTGTAGATCTGATCCCTTCTGTTTGATGTTTTCCTACAGTGAGCGGTGTATACCATCAACAGCAAGAGAGAGGATTGCCTTTCGAATCCATCACAGTTTATGCCAGCCAATATTCGAGCGCTAAATTTGGGTCTTAAAACTTACGATTATTAACGAGGAACTTCTCAACAGCAGGGCAAGTAGCCTTCATAAAAGCACGGTCTATCGTGTACGAGTGTGTATTACAAATATTTCTTTTGTGATGTAACAAACGGGGATGAGGTGCGTCGAGCTGACGCGAAACATTGAGCTAGTGAGTGACCATCTATCTAATAAAAGAAATTTATTGTGCCAATAAAGGGGCGACAAATGGTGGAATTAGGAGACACGGCAGTAAAAACCAGCGTTTTGAGAATATAGGCATCATTATGAGGGGAAATAATATTCATACTTGACGTGATGATTGGAGTCTCTTAACAAAATCGTCCTAGGTTTGTCATTAAGTCTGGTTTTATACGTTTGTCTCGCTTGTTTTATTGTTAAGCGTTGTTGTATATGTTTAGTGGCATGGTATGGGCTGTATGCATGATGTATATTATTACTTCTCTTAGTGTTCTGTGTAAAATGATTTAGAATTACTCTTGATCAAATTAACGTGGATGAGGGAAAGTTTTCTGAAAGATTCACATGAAGAACTTTTCTTTCGGGTATAATAGTTCTTCAAAAGGTGGCATGCCGGTTGTGTAAAGTAACCGACGTTGTTTTTTAATAATTTGCGGGGAATCCTCGGAACGTTACAATTTCCGTACAAACTTAAGTGTCCTACACCTTCTTCCAATGGCATAAGAATTTCAGGGGATGAATTATACCATTTTAATATTTTCAGTACAAATAAAAACTAAAACTGGTACTGAATGAGCCATTTAGAAGCCAATCCAAAAATATACGATAAAAAAATAATGCATGGACATCTTCGGTTGTGCTGCGTGAGACAGCCTTAGTTTCAGGAAAAGATTTAATCGTAAAAGCTCAAGATTTCAAAGTAGCATATTTAGAAATATTGAAGAATATCTGATACTGTCAGTGAGGCCGAAGATACTGATAACATATTTGGAAAGAGAAATTAGGGCGCACTTCAGTCTTCATTGCTGTTTAAAACCGAAAAAATTATTTAAATGTGTGTAAATTGTTTAATTGTGGCATTAGTGCTAGTATTATAGCACTTGAGAAATTACTAACATAGTTATAAGTTCAGCGGCGTACACATAAAATACTTCAAAATATTAGTATCAAGTTTAGGAGCATACACATTATGAAATAATTTAAAATAACTAAACAATAAAATTAGCAATCTTAAAATAATAGTAGTACGCTTAGGGACATACACACTATTAAATAATGGTCCAATCTCGATGTGGGAGAAATGAATAATGAAGAGGATACTTTGTGTGATGTAACGCAGACATAAAGTTGCTTATCGTATAAATAACTTGTTACGGTGAACAACGCCTCAACAATTTTTTTCTTGAAAATGTGCCTCAGTATTTTCCCTCACAAAAAGTTGTGCTTCAATCCAGATCAGGCATCATATAGATTTCAAAAAAAGGCATTTCAGTTTCTACGCTATCTTCTCTAAGTACCAGCACAAGAGAGACATTTTTCATTATTTCATTTTATATAATAATTTACTAAGAATGGAGCTTCGCACCCACGTGACTCATCCACTCAAAAGGCATGCTCAGGTAGAAAAGGTTTGAAGTCAAAATGAATATTCTGGGGCTAAAGCGAATGTGCTGATGCTTGTGTGTGAAAATTAAAGACTGTGAATGTAAATGTTATTTCTTCTCCTCTTTTACTCTGCTGCCTGTGCGTGACTTGTGTATAGCGGGAAGGAACTCTGGTTGCAACCCTAGAACAGGTCACTCTGGTTGAACATGCACACTGATTCTAATCTGCTATCTAATTCTGTTCTAAATACCTACCGATTCACTCTGCAGCACAAACACAATCCAAACATTTTGTTTCAATTTCAATGATTGTTCACAAGGCAGATCCACGGGTGTATTATAAAGCTCATCATTTAAGTTTTCTTTTCTGGCTCTTTGAGTTCCAATTGCTCACACCTCAGCTGTTTCTAAGAGATAGAATTGAGTCAGAGCACCAGAATAAATGGTCCAGTGTAGTACAAAGAGACGAAATGTTACGGTTTTGGGCATCTTTTATTTTGAAGCAGTTTTAGCTTAGACAAAAGTTGAAACAGTGCTTGTCATCCCTCTCCTATACAATAGCTGCGCGAAAGTCCATTGATAAATTGATTT
Source organism: Platorchestia sp. MABIK (assembly GCA_014220935.1). Classification (NCBI taxonomy): domain Eukaryota; kingdom Metazoa; phylum Arthropoda; class Malacostraca; order Amphipoda; family Talitridae; genus Platorchestia; species Platorchestia sp. MABIK. Next base: position 83,640 of record JACJUY010001136.1, read on the forward strand.
ACCTGCGTTATTATATTCATGTTCATGTATGTTATTTAATGTATAGTTCTTCATGGAAGAAAAAATGTACAGTTTTCATGTAACATAAATTCTGTTGAAAAATCGCCAAGATTTCGCGTAAAATAAACGCTATCAAAAAACAAAACACTTAGATTTCCATTAAATAAATGCTATCAAAAAATAAAACGCCAAGTTTTCCTGAGAAGTAAAAGTCCCCAGAAACGAGTGCTGTACTTGATCCTGACCAGAAACAATTGCTCATCTCGAGCCAGCTGTGGAGGCAGTGAACTGTGCCTGCCGCTTCCATACTCAGCAAGCAACATTCATAACAGGTCGGCGCCATAAAGCACATTTTAATCCGGAAGCAAATGGTCTTCGTCAAGGTTAACGACCGCAGAATTTATCATCGTAATTTGGACAGCAATGAAGATCATTGAGTGCCCATGAAAGGCCTTGACAACGACCAAGGATCAAGCTTCATCCCAATGAAGGTGGTTTTAACGGCCCCGTTTATAATTCACTGCATGGGGCCTCGCGATTTTATTTAGCACCGCATGCGGGGCGCAAATTGTTTAAGTGTTTGCGTGAACCACTTCCGAGTTGAATGGCAAACGCCCGTAGTCGTATTTAAAGTAATAGCATAGACCGAACATGTTTTGCTTATTTTGAGGTGAACGCCTGAGCTAAATGATGAAATTTACTGTGTTTTCATTACAGGTTTAAAGGTGGGAGAAAACACGCCATGAGCTAAATACCTTCTCATCGTAGTTGGACAGTGAAATAGAATGAGCACATTCGTGTACAATGTGATTGAATATTATAAAACCGCACTCGCCACAAGCTTTATTCATATTCGGGGAAATTTATCTGATGTTTCAAAAGAGAAAAGTGTAAACGTTGGTGTGAGGACCTCATGAGGGGATGTCAGAACTCAGGTATCGAGTAAAAGTGAAAGGAGATTTTACTTGGCACCTTTACTAAAAATTTCAAAGCGCATAACACAATTTATGTATATTTTATTTAAAATTGCGCATGAATGATATCAGATGAAAAAGTTTTCGTGCTTGTCCCATCTTCAGCTATAGGATTTGTAAAATAAGATCGATGTGTGAGGTCATTCACACTTGAAAATTTTTTATTTAAATGACGGAGTTTTTAAACGTCGAGTTTACTGGACAACATGCAACTGAGGATGTAAACCTCGAATTAAGAGACGTTCATTTTAAATAAAGCAACAGAACTGACCGGTCTTGTGCATGCTACTCAAGTCTCATGCCGTAAGACGCCAATCGCGCTCATGCACCACAAGAGTATTTGTGAGAGAGAAATAATAACACCCAGAGTCATAATAACATTAAAGTCCTCAAATTTATAATAATATGACATTCACAGTCATTAAATTCATCATAGCATAATATTCACAGTCATCAAATTCATGACATAACATTCACAGTCATCAAATTCATAACATAACATTCACAGTCATCACATTCATAACATAACATTCACAGTCATCAAATTCAGAACATAATATTCACAGTCATCAAATTCAGAACATAATATTCACAGTCATCAAATTCATAACATAACATTCACAGTCATCACATTCATAACATAACATTCACAGTCATCAAATTCATAACATAATATTCACAGTCATCACATTCATAACATAACATTCACAGTCATCAAATTCATAACATAACATTCACAGTCATCAAATTCATAACATAACATTCACAGTCATCAAATTCATGACAGAACATTCACAGTCACCAAATTTAACTCGCAAGCATCGATATTTCACTTTGAAACAATTCCTGAATACGCAGCCGTTTTGAAGAGATGTGGTCGCATGATTTGAGAGTTTTTATCACAGTAATAAAAATATTAGAGCCACTTCAAGATGTGTTTTTTCACCGCCAAGTCGACGCTCCTAACAGCTAATGTATTGTCGATTGTCGATAGCATCGTTATTGTGTCTTTTAAGCCTTCACCAGGAAATGAACCAAATCAAAATAATGCCTAGCAAATTACACGTGTAACATTATTTTCACACACTTTCATGGAATTTTTGTCAACCTTCGTATTTTAGGGTACTGAGAAATTTCAGACCCAGTACTAGTCAAGACGATTTTTGACCGTCCCTACTGTAGGAGTAGAAAAAAATTCTGGCAGTTCATTTCTGATTCTGAGAATTTCAACGGAGAAGAAATTTATAGCCTCCTAAACATTTTCTCAAGTTTAGCTCAATTGAAAAGTTCCGGAGAGTAAATACGCCATTTTAAAATCGCATTTGTATTATTAGCGAGCGTCAAGACGTGTTTAGGAAACAGCTAAATAGTAGGCCACAGCAGGAGCGTGTTATGCACAGAAGAGTTTATTATCTTACGGTACTGTCGAGCATCGGGAGTGCATTTTTCCTAATACTTGTCTCCACTGTGTACATTTCTGCAGAGATATCACAGCAACACACACTACACCACTGCACCACTATCACCGCAGACCACACCACAGCTCAACCACCACCACAGACCGCACCACTGCACCACTATCACCACACACTATTGCACCGCCACAAACACCTCACCACTGCACCACCATCACCACACACTATTCCACCGCCAAAAACACCTCACCACCACACCACTGCACCACCACCATCACCACCACCATCCCCACACCATACACCAGTGATTGTAGCCCTATGAAAGTTTTAAAAAACAAACGAAAAATTCATTTTATGTATTATATTGAACAATTTTATGCGCTATTGCATAGAATTTATCGTATACTTTCGCATAATTTAAAACATCATCTAAATCAAACCCAACTAAAAATTTATCGAAAAATTTCATACAATACTTAATTAAATTTTCAAGCATTTCGCTTAACTTGGTATCAATCAGCATCTTCCAATAAAATGGAATGTTAGCTATGGAGCCACAGCGTACTTTATTAGGAATTTACCTAACCATACTTTGGCTCATTCAGGAGTAAAATATCGCTCTACTGATTCACTCTATTCTTCACAGATAGTAAAAATTGAGTAAATTCATTAAGAATAGAATCATAATTTTGATATCGCCAATCTTATTTGCATAGCAATATTGGAAAACTAAAGACAGAGGGAAAAATTCCTAAAAGTAACATACTTATCAACGTTGAAGGTAAACAAAAGAACTTCAAAGCTTAACAAATTATGTAGTGTTAACGTTAACGGTCAACGGTAAGTTAAACTAAACTTACCCTATAATTACTCAGAAGTTACTCTAAAATTACACCAACGCATAAATTCCAAAGATCAGGGCAAATAACGCAGAATTTATCCCATTTTGTTCAAAATTCTACATGTCAATGTACATTGATTAACAAATTAAATTTGAAATTTAGATATCTGTGGCGGACACTCGCCAGCATATTTAGCAATCTGCACTTTAATGAAGACGTGACCTCGGCTGATGTCAGTGCGCAACAAGTTTGAGCGTCAGATTCCTCACCAACCCGCCACTGTTCACTTCATCTGATCTGCAGTGCCGTGCTGGCGCAATAAGTCAACGTCATGTGACGGATTCGGTTACACTGCGGCCTAAGTTTACGCGCTGTGCGAGTATAACGTTATGGTTAGTATCATTAGCGCGCTTAAGCGTCACCACCTCTGTTGGCTGCCTGTCCGGAGGGACCCGTGGACGTGAGGGAGCTTCTCGGTCCGCCGCACTGATGGCCCAGACTGGGTAAGCGTGGAGTGTGCCAGGAGCACTTGCGCTATTTCAATTGTGAACTTTAATGTTCTGGTCCTCTGAGCACGAATATGTTAATTTTTCAGTTTATTCCGTTTTTTTGAATTGATAACGATTCTAAATTTAATGTGTATTTATTCAGATTTAAAATGTAAATATTCAACTAATGCCATAGCTGTAATTTAGTACGAATTGCTCGCTTTAGGTATAGAAGTATGCGCTGGGAGGGAGATACCTGGAGGGAGGAGCTGTAGAGTGGCTTTCAGTTCGTAATAAAACTCATTAGAGTCCTTGACTTTCCCTTATCTTTCAATTTTCTGCGCACATTTCGAGCAATCAAAATTAGCGAAGAAAATCAAGCACATAACTCGCACGAGCTGCCTCGTTCGTGCAGCCTAACTCAACAGTAGAAACCGATCACATTACTCGCACCAGCTGCCTCATTTTACACAGTCCAACTCAGCAATGGAAATCGAGTAAATAACTGACACCTGCTACCTCATTTCGCGCAGTCCAGCCCAGCAATGGAAATCGAGCAAATAACTGGCAGCAGCTTCCTCATTTCGCGCCCACTCCTCTGGGCCCATTCGCGAGCCCCTCTGCTGCCCCTTGCACTCGCCGGTGTGACCGAGCAATCACCCACTCTTGTATGAGGTCAAATGGACCCGGAATGTTCGCATCCGCACGTGTGTTTTTCCATACGTTGTGTTGGTGGTCATGCTGATAGATCAGTTAGTAATACTACATTACGAAGAGTTGAAATGGATGTGAGTTACTTGCGTTTGAAATTCAACTAAGAAGGTAGTGTTTCCGGTTGGTATTTAATGGAAGTTAAAAAAACTGAGCATGTTTTTGAAATAAAGATTTGAGGAGCATTTGTGAATGTACAGAAGCAAGGGACAATTCAGGTTAGTCTTTCCTGCCTCTAATGTTCAGGCGATGGTAATTAAAAGGACTTGAGTGGTCTATTCACGAGTCAAAGTCGAGAGAGCAGAGTTTGGAGAAAATTGTGGGAGTACATGGAAAGAGATAGAGAAGTGATAAAAGAACAAAGAAGTTTAATTAATATCCAAAGCCAATGAAAAAATGAGAGTTCCTTCGCTTTGAAGTAGTGCCATTGGCAATCACTATTGTAATATGTTCAATTTTAATTTTTTCTCAAAGCCAGCAACTTTAAATACACATGAACGAACACTTGTATATTTTGACGAAAATTATTAGCTTGAAGTCAAAATTCGTGCTTCCCCTCAACGAAATTTTCATCTTAGAAATCTGCCTAGATGTACATTTAACTCTGAAATCAGTGAAGAGTTTCTAAATAAACATCTGTCTTGGTTTACATTACGCTCTGTAGGCACTGCAGAGCTCCAAAATAAACATCTGTCCGAACACTAGGATGATATTCTCACACCGATACACACAGGTGCTACAACCCATTCAAGGTCGAGCAGAAACTCAACTGTTCATCTGACCTCCTTTACAATCGCAACACAGCCAATCATCGACGTTTCTTGATGACACTTCAAGTCCACGGCAGTTCGCCGTAACGTTTAGCGATACTGAAGGGTCCTATTCACAACCAAGTCATTGAAGTCGAGCAGCTCGGAGTGGCGACGGTGACAGTAATATCAATGCTCGGCTACGACCTGAGGGCGTTCATGTGGGCAATATTGACGGAAGTGAACAGTGTGCTTGACTCCATAGCGACGTCATTCATGAATATTACGTCAATTAGGGTGGCACGGGCAATGGAAACAAAATTGCAATATTTTATAAAATTTTAGTTAAAAGCTGTTTGTATTAATTTGTTCTCCGTAGTGCTGTAAATTAGCTGATGATGGATTTTAGAATAATTTGTGTATGCGAATTGTGAGACAGAAATTGAAGCATGGTACTGTTTGTGCTGTGCGAAAAGCAATCAAAACTACTGAATTAGAAAAATAGTTCAGATTGAGCACAAAATACACAAAACTTCAAACTTTAAAAAATTTATTGGGGTTCTTTGTATCATATGTCTTGCTTTTTGAACGGTGATGGAACTATTTAATCTTGACTCATACTATTGCTGTTACAGCTACACAAATTGCATAATTACTGCTGCATGTGTACGCATTTATCTCCGCTGTTCAGTTAAAAGTCTTTTTTTTATTCACAAACCGATTTGTGCGGACGAGACATTGAATTGGGCGCATTACTCGCTAAAAATGGGAGGTGTGAAGGAAAAGAGACACAGGGAATGGAAGGCGGTTTCGATTTATGATCTGTGCATTTGCCCGAACTGATTTTTTCTTCATTCGCATTTCACAAGACACATTTTCAATCAACAGTGTGAAAATCTAATTAATTTGACTTTGAAGAACCGGTCCTTTCCATTGTACAGGAACGATGACAAAAGTTGTTTGAAAATTTATCTCCAGATCTTTAAAATCCCCTGCAGAATTGAAAATTGTTTGTAGCTCTTTTTTTTTCAAGCGGATGCTGAAGTTCTCTGTTAGAAATTCAAAGAAAGGACAGGATGCCCCAAAAAATGCACTCATCCTTTGACTGAGAATTACTCGCGTGTTTTCCGTTTTTGTTTCAGGCGCAACTGAGTTTTCATTCATGACAATCATTTCTCTGAAATTTAACGTTCTTTTCTTTAATTTACTTTGTCAGCATTACATACAACTACATCAAAATAAAATTAAAGCACTGCAAGTCGGGCTACAAATGAGAGTCATGAGCTGCCAGGGCTCATAGGGAGCCTTGCCTACGAACGGATCACATCTTGAGTCTCTTTTTTCTTTCACTTCCCATAGTTCATCTGGCCCCGAGTTTACTCGAACAGCTGCCGTTTCGAGCAATTTTTGGACCGACTATTTCTTCAGCTAAGCTGAAAGGTCTTGAAAAATAGAGCCAATTGTAACACCGAGAAGAAGTTGAGCCGTTGTACGATATTTTTCGCATAAGCTGCAGGTATATAATAACTGTTTTTCGCAGATGAGGGAACCAGCTTTGAAAAGCAATAATTTTTTTAAACGGCATCATTTTCCTGATAATATATTTTTCAGGGATAAGGATGTTCGTGATAGTGTTAATATTTCTGGCATATTTTGACATTCATATACCTGGAGTGTGACTAACGCACCGGATCTTTTTCCTGCTGAGAAGAGCACGTCTGAAAATTGCATTCAATATGATGGCGATTGTCATAAGCTAGAGGAAACGCTCTCTTATGATTTCATTACTGACGCAATAGAGGGGAGTAATGAACGATGTGAGTGCTTATTATACGACGAAATTCTATGACTTTCTGCAGCCTGTGCTCAAGCAGTGCTTGCGGGAACTTGAAATCGTTGCCATGAAGCTGAGCTCAAGCGATATTTTAGCCATCTTTGCTGTCAGCAGGATGAATTTTCAAGAGTAACGTTGATTTGATATTCAGATATTGCTGAATTTCTACTTGTGATGCACATGCTTCTGTAACTCTGATTTCAAATTGAACATCAAAAGTTAGAAAGCGTGTCGTTGCAGGAGCCGCCAAATAAACTTCGGGTTTGTGGCTATCCATGCCAAAGCTTTCACAGAAATAGCAAAGGTGAGAATACAGGTTTTTGCAGGTGCTATCATTGGACCATCAGATTGAGAGGAGCTTGTTTTTGCAGAGGGTCTTAATTGATAGAACGTCAGATGCGAGGATACATGCAGGTTATTGCAGGGTTTTTCGCCTACCAAGTGGCCTCAGATGAAAATAGAGCATTATTTTACAAGTCTCTGAGGGCAACCAATCAATACGTACACCATGCTCACGTTGACCTTACTCACCCAACTGATGAAATGCCTGCTTCTCAGTTATGAAAGTCAGTAAACTCATTTACATTTAACATACAAATATTTTTGCAATAAAATTATCTACAGTAGGTAAAAGGTTGAAATAGGATACATATCGTGAGTCATTTGAACGCTTCTTACTACCGTCGAAGATTGTTTTAGAGTAACAAAGACACAGCGGTGGCTTTATGAGATGTAAAGTTTTTTTTTATTGTGCGATATGACAACACACATTTTGCTAACTGCCAACTGAATGTGAAAAACTTCCGATTACGATGCTAAATGAATTGGAAAAAATCCAAAGGCACCAGCCAGACTTAATAAATGTACTAGACAGCTAACAAAATTTTCGCTGTTACTAAGCAACAGTTGCAACAGCTTTGAAAAATTACGTAGTTATTGCATTGAATTTATGCACTGAATATATTATACGACACTTTTCCCGATCGTCCGAATAATGTCTTGAGTGCACTGTGGCATGCAATTTGTAGCACATTACGTTAAGTAAAGGTCACACTGTAAGGAACAGAAAGGTACAGAAACAATAGCACTTGATAGTCTATTACTGAAACTTTGTTCAATGAATGTTTGAAAACTCTCAAGAAATATAAACAAAACTCAATACTATAAGCTAGATACATAGTTACACTGCTGACCACAATTTTGGTATAGTATTTCAATTTGGAAAAATGATAAATTTTCCCATGGCCAAATGTCGAGGAACCGAATGAAAATATGGATTTATTACAAAATTTTGAGATTTAATTTAATATTTAGAAATCATTTTTATATTTTACATCACTCTATTGCATCGTCAACCACATGCCATTATTAATTTCTTACACAATCTGGCAGTTATCCCCATTCATTCTTCTTTCTGTAAATCCCACACATGAGCTTGACAGTAAGGATTACTTTTTTGAGCCTTCTCATCAATGGTCTCCCAAACAATTGCAATGGAGTATAGGCTGTGACTCTGAACTAGCTGGTTCGTAAGAGTAACCACTATTTCTTCAAGAAAGGTAATAACTTTCCCAGTTTTTGGCAAGACGCATCGTATTGCATGAAAATGGCGGGTTGACAAAGACTAAGGTGTAAGTTTGGCCCTTGATGCTGAAGAAGCAGTTTATAATCTTCTGCATTAATTCTTAAATGTAAACTGATAATGAGGCACACTGCGGTTGAAGAAATCATTCCCCACACTATCACTTCTCCCTGTAAAAATGACTATTTCTTAACGGATTGTGTGGATAATCTTTCTCTTGTTCTGCTTCGTACAGAAATTTCAACGGCAGAACCGAACACAATGAACTTCGATTCGTCACTGAAATGAACTTTATTCCATGGCAAATCAGTCCAGAGAAGATCATCCGTAGCAAAATCGCGATGTGCCTTTCGATTTTTTAATGAGAGGCACTCCGGCTGGCCCCCGAGCATGCGGTCCTGCATTCTGGGACCTGCTAGACACTGTTTTCCTTGAGGTAATATTTCTATATTTTCACTGAACTGTTTTCCTTGAGGGTATATTTCTGTCTTTTCACTGAACTGTTTTCCTCTAGGATATATTCCTGTCTTTTCACTGAACTGTTTTCCTTGAGGGAATATTCCTGTCTTTTCACTGAACTGTTTTCCTTGAGGGAATATTCCTGTCTTTTCACTGAACTGTTTTCCTTGAGGGAATATTCCTGTCTTTTCACTGAACTGTTTTCCTTGAGGGAATATTTCTATCTCTTCACTGAACTGTTTTCCTTGTGGTTATATTTCTATCTCTTCACTGAGCTGTTTACCTTGAGGATATATTCCTGTCTTTTCCCTGAACAGTTTTCCTTATGGATACATTCCTGTCTTTTCACAAAACGTACAAACAATTAGTGAAGCTGTAGTCCAAAGGTCCATTTGAGCCACTTTAACCAACTTAAAATTATCTCGAACTGACGTTTTGAGAAATCATCCGGCCTTTGCTTTCACTTCTAGTGTTTGAGATGTTTTATAGTAGCTTATCACACGATGAGCAGCGCTTATATGCTTATTAATAGGCCTACATACAAAATTAGTGAGTTATGAAACTAATTTTTTTTTTAATTTGCAGAACTGATTTATCAAAAAGTTTTTTCTCAGGGTTTTATGAGCTGAAGTTGCCATTTTACTTGATTATGTTCCAACAATTATTGACTTTTGCCAATAATTGTCAAGAAGCGTATTTAGTTTTATCTAAAAATTCATGCGGGATAAATACAGTAGTTTCCAAATTGTTGTTTAACTTTTGCTCATTGGACAGACTGTTCTCCAATTCATTTCCTAAGTTGAAATATTCTATCAGTTATTGCAAATAGTGTAACTGCGTATCTAGTTCATCTGTATTGCGGTCATCTAAATATCATGAATATTTCCCCATAGTACATCTGATGATGTTTGAGTAAAAAACAATTGAGCCCTCTTGTTGTTTTCATTTATTATATTATGGCCTCTCCTGTATACACACACATTCACGCACACACATACACGTTCGAACCGAGGAGCGAATTCCCTTTTAGTAATAATTTCACTCAATTATAATTCACAAATTAATTAGCTTATTCTTTGGAATAGTTTTTAGATGCAAATATCGCTGGGGAATGTGGTAGAATAGCATGAATATGCAAGCAAGTGAAAGTGGTGTGAAAAGAGTACAATAGAAAATCATGTTACAGATAACATTCGAAGGTCTTGGAGCAAAGTTACGCCGTAGCATGAACAACAGTAATGCATTATAAGAAAAATCAGTCGCTCTTTGTCGCTTCTACTAAGAGTATCATCGGTATGCAAAGGCGGTTATCTAAAACAAAGCACTATTACCTACAACAAAGAAATTCTCCTCACTGCGAGAGAGCTGTATTTATGTAAGATAAAAAGAGCTGCAGTAGCTCAAGTGAACAGCATCCATTTGTATGAAAACCCCTCGTGTGGGCCCGGCAAACGGTTGTTGTTCTCAAAGAAGAGACCTTTTGTGTTTCAAGGAAACACATTTAGGAAGCAGGCCGTGGACCGAGTAATAAGTGGAGCGTATCTCGATGCCAGGACTTCTATTGGAGCGATGTGACGAGGGTGTACTTCACTGTGAAGTCGTCTGCCTCCGTCGCCTCGGATGGGCGCTCCAGTCTCCGCCTTGATTTGCATGTCATTACAGTAGAGAAAAGTGTACCGCTCGCGGAACACCCTGACTTCTACTCTCTTCGATAAATTTCCGAAATGTTGCGATGGATATTTTTGATGTAGATAAGAAATTCCCCAGATTCATAAGTTTGATAATTTTTGGGGCGTGACGAGGGAAGTAGTTTAATGGGCAAATTTAAAATAAATTCTGCTGTACTATTGGAAAAATTCTAAGCTATGCGGTTGGCTCAAGAGTAGCTTGTGTTACTGGAAGAAACTTCTGGTACATTTTCTGCCGAGTGTGTAAAAAACTATTGTTTAAGGTGATGGGCTCTCAAACATATTTTCTGTGTTGCGAAGATGTAATTTTATAAATGCAAGCTGGGCGAGCTAACTCACAAATATTTCATTCTGATTTTAAAATTTTATTTTAAAATACACATGCTAAGACGGAAGAGACTGTCAAAATATGGCCCATATCTCGTATAATTTTTGTACCTTTTATTTTAAGTACTTATTTGCCCATTGACAAAAAAACTTTTTTTCATGCGACTTACTATTTTGAAAGATATTCAAATTTATTTATCTCGTAATCTTACCCAGTTCCTACATTCCCTCAACGCAAAATTTGAACCGTCTTAGAATGCAACTGTGAACAAATTCCGATTGAGGTGGAAATTTTCCGTAACTAGTACCAGCCTCTCAATTCACTGGTGCGACTCATTACTCAATCGTGGAAGAATTTTATCATATTAACAACAACAGACTTACACCAACATTTGCTGCCATTAGCAATATATTAACAACAACAGACTTACGCCAACATTTGCTGCCATTAACAACATATTAACAACAACAGACTTACGCCAACATTTGCTGCCATTGACAACATATTAACAACAACAGACTTACGCCAATATTTGCTGCCATTAACAACATATTAACAACAACAGAATTACACCAACATTTGCTGCCATTAACAACATATTAACAACAACAGACTTACGCCAATATTTGCTGCCATTAACAACATATTAACAACAACAGACTTACGCCAACATTTGCTGCCATTAAAGTCGTGCCTATTGGCCCACATCTGACGAGGCACCAATCCGTGGGTGCGTGTTGCACTTGTTTTTATTGACATAAAAAGTCCTATCAAATGCAAGTGGATTGGATAAACCGCTCATGATATAATGAACACTATATAGGTCTATGTGAATAAATTCTGCTTTGGGAAAATATGTGGCGGGAGGCTACCATGACCGCTAAGAACATTTAAGAGACGCCTATCGTCATCAGCGATTCACTTATAAATTTTTCCTGAAAGAGGCAGGTTGTTACGTGTTGAATGTTCACTATTTGAAAGAGGGTGGAATAAGGATTGTAATTGACGAACCTTTTGTGAGATCAGTAATCCGTAATCTATGTATTATGACACACTTTCGTGTGCCATGGGCTTATACGACATACTTAAATGTGTCAACCATGACACACTTAATGTAAGTCATGTTTATTTCACATAAATATTTCACTTTCTCTGACTGGTCACTGATTACACTATTGTACAGACAACATCTAAGAATTAAAAGAAAAATTAGTGAAGGTATTAGAGTTTTGGGGAGAATTGGACTCCCTTCAAAAAATTTAAACACTGTTCTGTTTTCTGCAAAAAAGTTTAAGCCCTTTGAATCGTGAATATGTAATTTAACTCTCCTAACCATTTTAATATGTGGTTAAAGTAAATACTCTAATATGTGTCAAAATATTTCTATTATGCGTTTCAGACACACAGGTGAGTCAAAAAATTTCTCTCCGCGTAAGCGAGATTACTCCTCAGGATTGGTCCCGGATTACCAGTTCACAGGTCCAACGTAACAGAGGGTTTCACAGCGTATACTACGGGCAGACAGACATGAGCGAGAGCGCAGGCAGCGCACAAGCCTATACAGGCCGAGAGTTCGTCGATCAAGACCCTTAATAAAGGCACCGCAGCTCTGAGATTCGTCATAAGTCTCCGCTATCGTTCCTAATCCCATATCAACGACAGGCCCACCTAACAATCTGTGCTCAAGAATGAAATTCCCGAGAGACACATTACACAGGTGCAGATTCAATCAACCTGTAATTTACCGAAAATTGCAGGGTACAGTGACGATGAGTGCGGCGTTATCATTGTCTCTCTTCTCGTGACTGGAATGCTACTTCCTTTGAGATTTTAACCATCTAGATCCGGTGTGTAACTTTGAATTTTTTGACGATAGTTGGTTTTCGATTGCATCAAATTGCGATTTCAAATTTCAAAAGTTTTCTCAAGTAACATAATTGCTCACTACTGTACTTTATGGCCTGCTCATACTTACTAGTAGATAAAGAGAGCTCTAGACTAAAAAAGAAATGTGGTTTTCTAAAAACAATGAATTGAACATACGAAATTTTTAGAGTAACCTTATTTTTCTCCGTAAATAAAGTTCGGACAGCTCATGATACTGACAAATTAACCTTTCACTGAGATGTTTTTACCATGAACTTGCTAATTTTTAAACTTTTTAATTACTTCCAATAGCTAGATAAAATTTTTCTTCTCATTCCACATTTCTCTCAAAACAGTACGCATGAATTTGAAAAAGTGTGACAGTCATTTTCAAATCATTTACTCCCAATGACTCCTTTTCTTTATTCAGGGTGTCTCCAAAAATGCAACCATGTTTTGTCTCCCACTATTCATGTATTTTGTTTTGATGTAGGTGCCAATTGACACATATATTCGTACAAGAATATTGAGTTAAATCAAAGAAAATGTAAAATTAAAAAATTGAATGACATAAAAGAAAACTTAGTTGCACCTGAAACAAAAAATACATGAGTAATTGCTAGTCAAAGTTTGAGTCCATATTTTTTGAGACACCTTGTATGTATAACTTTGGATACATTCAATTTTTTTACAATAGCAACAGAATCTATTTTGCCTTTCTACGTTACATCGAAAATCCCCTTCCTATGTTTCGCTGGCATTGTGCTGCCCCTTCCGGCTGAATTTTAGACTGCGTGATAAAATTAACTTCCAAAACCGAGAGTTGTTGCTCATAGCAGCGTGTCATCGTGATGTTTTAGATGTCAGGTGAGCAGACTCATAACACTAAATTAGATTACTAAAAAAAATTTCTCATTTGAATTTGAATATTTTCTCAGGTGTAAGAATAAATATTCACAGATGAATAAATGAGAAATGAGTTTTTAATTTTCCAGTAGCTAGTGAAGTGTCACCACCTCCTGCCAGTATCTACGCTTATTTTAGAAACTATCGACTTTAGTCTGATGTAATTTTCGACCTGTCTAATCTTGAAAGGCCGGTTATTTTATTATTTCATTAAAAATAAATGAGTCCGCGAACGTTCAGCAAATTTGATTCTCCGAAATACGTCACTACTGGCATGAAGTGTAAGTTTCAGGAAAAGGAATTGACAAAGCAAAGGAACAAATTGAGGGAGCTAAATTGATGTTTGCTAAATATAAGCCTCCATTATCGTTTCTAAAGTTGGACCAAAAAAGAGTTGTTGTAACTAAAGCGTGTGAGAAATCAATTTCACCTGAGCTAATCAATCGGTAGTTGGGAATGAGGAGAAAATGAATATTACTCCACGGATCATGCTCCAAATATTTCACTATCTCTGAGCAGAAGTATGACAGGAAATCTCAGATTATGTGTGAAAAAAGTCTTTGAGATGGTTACTATGACGCACTCCTTAGCAGTAATTTGAATTTTTTAGTGAAAATAAAAATACCATACCACACTTATGACAATTAAGCTTCAAATAATTATTTAGAAATTAACAAATTATTGATGAAAGGAGCAATCAGCACAAAAAATCGTTAAATTTGCTGAAAGGACACTTGTTCAACTGTATTAGTAAAAAACATTCAATTATAGACGATGTGAACACAATTATTAGCTATCCAGCTATACATAAAATAATGTTGTTTGTGTTCATGTGTTTTGAATGGGAAAGTTATCTCAGGATTTCATCAAAATGAGATTTATTTATTTTAGGGCTGTTATTTTGTACACGGTATGAAAATTTACTAACGCTATTTTATTAGCATTATAAACTTTTATTTTGGTAAACGTTTCGGGGTTCTCTATAACCATTATCAAAATTACATCTGAGGAGCAAAACAGGAAAAACACGAAAAAACTCTCGTGCACCACAAATGGAAAATTAACAACATGTCTAAGAAAATACTCGTGCTGCGTACATTAAAGTCTATTTACTGTCTTTACCGCACAGTTCAAATGTCTTGACTAGCAAATGATACAGAAATAACAGATATCACAGTGCAAAGATGTAACATGTAAGCTCACAGCAATGCCAAGAACATCAAAATTATATAGTATGAATGCAATAAACTCACAAGAGGATATTAGCCACGAGTTTCACTTCTGTCTAACCACGGAATCCAGACTGAACGGTGAGTAGGTGACTAGCGTTATTTGTCCCTAGTGCATCAGGAGAAGGGTATTATTTATATCACGTCAAAACTATACCACTTCTGTGGGAGAACAACAAGAAAAACTGGAGAAAATTAACCTATAATCGATAAATATTTATAAGACACAACTGGACGATCAAATATTATGCCCCAGCTGGCGAGCATATTTTTTAAGTATAATATTTAAATCTACAGAAAAACGCCACGGGAGAGCCATCAATGTACTTGCATCAATGTACTTGGCCGCTGAAACAGATATGACTGGTCATTTATAAAGACACTGCAGCCCTAGTTACGGTCGCCTCAACATTCCTGGAGCAGCCACACTGCTATTGCGTTGAAATAATTTTAGAGCACTACATTCACAAATATTTTTGCTCGACGCTGGCTTCTGCTGATGGATATACAAGGCGTCTCAAATTTCAACATGCTCTCTATTTTTGCCTTAGGAAGTAATTTTGGTATTCCTCGCCATAGCATTGTGTAGAGATTCAGAGTTATGATTACCAGGGAAATGATTGAAAATAAACTTTTAGAGTTTATGAAGGTACAATCGTTTACACAACTTTATTCTAGTGAGCTCGAAATATTTACAATTTCGAGACATGCTCTCTTCAATAATACAATTAAACAAGTGGACTACGCTATACAACACGAGCTACGAAGTAGTGTTCCTACTCAGTAATTCTTCACGATGAAGTCACTCAGTTTCTTAGATTCGTAATCAATGCAAAGCTGAATGGAGACTTCGGGATCAACTGGCTTAACAAACACTGACACGATATTTCTAACAATATATTAATATGCTTCAAAATTACGCATAAAGTATGTTGATTTTAGTGGCAGATGAAATATGAAGCTCACATCATGTCCGGTTTTGCATGTGATATCGTAGTGTTAGCTCTTCTAACGAAATATCTTTATGGCTTGGTTCAATAATGCTAAAGTAGTGATATTCCTATTCTAGATATGCAAATTTTGGGGGTAATGTCACAAATTCTTTTTTACTAAAGAATCAGAATGTGTCATAATACGAGCTATATAACTTGTATGTTTCATTACGCCTGCGGAAAAGAACGTAGGTTAGTTTGTCACTGTTTTCTAGCTGTGCTTTGGGGGAACTGAAACAGAGTGTAATTATTCATGCCAGTCCACATCTGTGCAACGGATACAAAACGCGTCATCTTATTACCGCTCATTTCTCGTGATGACTGGCAGAAAGTATCTTCTAGTCGTTTTCATTGTATCTATATTTTAGTATTTGGGACGTATCTACCTTTGACATAAACTTACATCCAACCTCTTTATATTTTTTGCTGTAGGTTTTTCAATTCTTCTTTAAGATGAAAAAACAGTTGATATTAATGATGACAGATGCTATAGTACGTTTCATGAAAATTTTGGGGGGATTAATTTCCGCTTCATATTTGTTACACCATCGTTATCACCTGTTCTGCTTTCTGTTTGGCATTCCAGATTTAGCCTCGATGATGGGAATAGTTAATCTCTAAACTTTGGCAAGGATTTGAAATCAAAGGCTGCAAGGAAGAGGATTTTTAACGAAATCCATGGTTAGCTTTCCCCTACTCAACGTAACAAGTATGGATTACATTGTTTGATGAGGACAAGTGGATTCGAGCAGCCATATTCCGCAGGTTAATGAGATTGAGGGCGGTATCCGCATATTTGAACAAGAGAGTCCCGGCCGAGAGCGAGAGAACGATATGAGGACAATGCTACGAACATTTGCTGAGTAAGGCAGAGGTAAGGACTATGATGCTTTTATCTGTTTTGTCACACGGCAAATTTTCTGTAGCAGTTACTACTCGTGAACTTCAATCGCGAAGAAATGCTACAGATAGACAATAATTTGTTCAACAGTTTTGAAGCGATAAAACGTTTTAAAGTAGAGTTCAAACCCATTTTATTTCACTTGTAAATCATAATAACGTTTTGTTCATTGCCTTAGCTCATTTGGTCGTCTGCTGAAAAAAAAGAAACTCCGTAAAATAACTTTTTCCTTAATCTGGACGAGATTAAATCGTCTAAGGGTTAAGCGATGGCCACTATTCAAATTTTCTGGGTTGTGGATTGGCAATTTTTGAATTTCTAAAAGTTGGATGATACAGGAAGCTTAATGAGAAGGACTCAATTAATTTTCCCGAAAAAAGGCATAAGAAGTGCACAAGCGGTACGAAGGTGAAACTTATGCAGTGGTTTTTAAAGTCGTGAAGTCACCGCAAATAAGTAATTTTTTGATTTAATTTTGATATTTTTCTCAAATCACTTGTAAATGCTGCAAAATTTTGGAAACTTAATATTTTTATGGAATAGTTAATTAGCTCTCTAATGCTTTGAATTAGGGTTTTTACTATTCGGACAACCCTACCGCTAGGATATAATTAACTCTGTTCTACACATTAATTTTGACGAAGGAAAAATGTATTTAAAGAGTTGGAACACAGCATTCTGAGTCATTTACAATTGACCGGATCACAAGCTGAGCTGATCCGGGGAAATGCAAGCAGGCTTTCTAACAGAAAGTCATTCCCTTTCATTGATGCCGGAGACAAACAGATTCGTCTCCACCAAACTCCCTGCATGGCAATGAGGTATCTGACCTAAGTCGGCAGCGACACGCATTTTAACGACCTTTGCTGTCATCGAAAAACTTAGGCAGCGCCGATAGAGCTCTGGCAAAAATGAAGAAAGACTTCTGTTTGCATTGTCTATTCTGGAAGCTGAAGTCTCCGAAAAGAAAGCGCTAGTACATGCATGCAAATGTAATCAGACGCTCCTGCATCAGAAATTGAGTTTTGGCAGCGCTTTAAGTCTTTTACATAGAAATATTTGGCGTTTTTGAACAGCGCTGTGCTCCGTCAAATACAAGACAATTCTTGCTGAATAAACACGAATTTCTCTCAGTCTGAAAGCTTGAGTGATCTTTGGGTGCAATTTGGGGGTTTTGGGACAGTTTCATTCCATGGAACATTGGAGGGAAAATGAACAGTTATAACTGTAATTTGACTTGGTATTTGGAGTAAACGATTAGGGTTTTTCCAGCTTGTTGCTCATAATTGAAAAAAATCATTCAAAATGAGAAAACAGTTCATGATGAAAATTCAATTGTTTATACATAAACAGACGAATAAATCAATTCTATTGATATAACACAAGAAAATAATTAGAAAAAAACGAAGCAGACATCCAGGAAGAACAGGTCACGAAATAGAAAGAAGTCTTCACTGTCGGAAGTTAGGAAAGTCACATCCTGCAGCGATACGGATCGAGTGTTTAACCAATCGAGGGAATTCTCAGTTTTTTTCGATGACTGAAACATTATCGTCATATTCCATTACTGTGATTTAGAGAGAGCTCTTTTAAGTTAATTGAATTTTTTAGAACTACACCCATATTGAATTGCTCTGTTATTTCAAATATCATGTTATAAAGTTTATTCTTGTCTCAAAATTTTTTTTTTTCACAAAGGTAGAATTTAGTACATCGTTTTACGGCGAGATAGAATTCGATGTTGATTTTCTGGCAAGCTGGATGAGCGAAAAGGATTACGCATGCAGTGGCTCCAAAATATGTCACGTTTACTTTTAAAATGATTCCTGCATGCGCATTTACCGCCATTAAATTGAACTTCAACTAGAAGAAACAATTTCATCGCTATAAAAAATGAGCGCACGTAACAAACAAGTGCTGCAATATGAGTAGAAATCGAGTCCCAACTGAATTTCACTTTTGGCGTAAAGTGGAGTGCACTTCTTTTGGAGAAGCATCGTGTCACTTTTGCACTCACTGATCTGCACCAGTGAAGTTGTACAAAGCAGCATTATTACAAGAACAAGTATTTCTGCTTGCAATAAAAAATTTTATTTGTGTTGAAAGTTGGCTCCCTCCTACGCTCCTATGGAAAGATCAAAGCAAAATAATTTTTTACGCATTCTTAGCAAGAATCTTAGTGCGTCTACATATTTACCATTGTTATTGAGTTGCTCTTCCCAGTCTGTGAAGGTGGGGGAAAACCTGAGAACAAGTAAACAAGCAGCCTATACTTGTCATTACACAGGACAACAATGGAAAATTTTTACAAAATTGAATGAGAATTTTGATAAATTATTGAATGGAAAAGATTGCTAGATTCCAAACATGTGCCCAGTTTTGAAGAATTGGCTATAGTTTTGATATTTCATTCCCTATCGGATTGTGTTTTCATGTGAAAAGATAGAATTATCATCGATTTAATTGTTGAATTGATACTCTGGACTAAGCATGGACGGTGTTTTCATGTGCTAGTCATCTCATTTCATTTATTTCTGATACAATTATCAACTTTACAGTAGCGTAGTGTTTACAGTAGTATTTACAGTAGCGTTTACAGTAGTGTTTACAGTAGCGTTTACAGTAGTGTTTACAGTAGTGTTTACAGTAGTGTTTACAGTAGTGTTTACAGTAGTGTTTACAGTAGTGTTTACAGTAGTGTTTACAGTAGTGTTTACAGTAGTGTTTACAGTAGTGTTTACAGTAGCGTTTACAGTAGCGTTTACAGTAGTGTTTACAGTACATTAGTCTATCAAGACTAACTATAATCAATTATGAATATACTGTTTCAAGACAGACATATGGCGATCCATTAAATCTCCGTTTGTGGCTGTTGTAGGTAGGATTTCAGGTAGCAAGAAAGCTACCAATGACAGAGAATTTAAAACTTTTTTATTTCCTATCAATTGACCCTGGAAAGAGCAAAAAATGTCAACAATTTGGACCGGTATCCGGATAATCTTGTGACGTCAGTGAAGAACACGAAGAATGGAATTGATTTCACTGAAGCGTGAAGAAGATGGAGAATTGTTACTAAAAACAAGGGGATGTTTTATTGACGACTTATAACTGCGTGAGTCTCACGAGTGATGAGTCCAAAAACAGCCCAACAAAATCATGCAAGAGATTTTTTCCACAGATGACCAACATATTATTACAGTGCGCTGGTCACTGTTGTAACACCTTGTTTTCTGTTGTAAGTGTTGTCACATCTTCACATAAATCTAGAGTGTAAATTCCTGAAAAGAATTTCTAGAAAGTCTTGGACAAGTGGTTCATTTTTATCCTTTGTTCAAAGCACACGTGTAACCATTGAACATGGTTTTCATTGATTTTTCAAAATAATTGAGATACCTAAACCGCATTTAAAATCAATCTTTCTCGAAATCAGAGCTAATCTGGCAAACATACCAGCATTTTCGATATTATAAACAAATGGTCTGGGAACAATTTTCCGTTGGCCTGTATTTTCTTACAACCCATTCTTAGGGCACACACGTTAGATAAGGCGGTACACAAACTCCTTGAAACAAGTTCCTCAATAAACATTGAAGTCTCAAATGACATTTAAATTAAACTTTTCTTACTACGTAGGTGGGTTATTAATCAGATTCTAAGCACGGAAATTGAACTGCATCACTAAGTTTGCAACACTTCCTAGCGAGCGAAATTAAACATTTGTTCCAATTATTCACATCCTCACGCAACCTGGTTCACCTCAAGTTATGAGCTGGCACGTCAACTGAACTTTTCTCTATTTTGAATTTATCCAAAAATTTAGTTATTTTTCATTGCCGAAATGGATTAAGCTGACATAAGAGGATGCTACTTCCTCCTTAAATTCATTTTATTTGTTAGTGGATCCAAGCGTTTACAATGCTTAGCAATAATTGCGTCATTACCAGGGCATTCGAGAAGACACCTGGATGCAATTTGAGGTAACCCAGGCAGGGATATTAAAGTCACACAGGCAGGTGTATTAAGGTAACAAAGGCAGGCATATAAAAAAAAGGAAGAAAAGAAAAACCCTTTATGTCCGATTTAGATGATACAAAAAATTCATCTTTAGTTTTTAAAATATCTTAAAGTTAGGGTTCTTATCTGCTACACACACATGAGTATCATAAGACCCATGTCACTAGTCGAAATAAATGATTGAGAGCAATGTATTCCTAAAGTTGCTCGATCTAGATTTGATCATATATGTAACTACAAAAATGAAAGAGAACACAATTTTGGTAACGATGCATTGTTGAAAACACTCTTTTTAGCGCGCAATTACATTAAAATACGAGCTCAGGGGCTTGCGATATGAGGAATTTGTTGGAAGTAAAACGGGTGGATTAAAATAATGATGCGTCTAAGGCAGCGAGGTTGACATTCAGAACAAGACTTTCACTCCTACGGATAAGCCACAGTAGTATTGAAATCACTGAACTTTAAAAAAATGTCTTTTATCTCTCCACGAATTTAAGATATTTCCACTCTAATATTAATGGCACAAAATAGTCTACCTGAGTCAGAAATGCACACAAGCATATCAAGATAACACGTACAGACACACCAAGGCCCCGCATGTAGGCAAGTTCAGGCCACACAGGTATGCATATCAAAGTTTTGTTCCAGTGAGGGCTGCAGAGCATGCCAGAGGCGCCGTGTGAGCGCAGACGGGATGGACGGGAGCTCGCTGCCCAGATGACGCAGAGCGCAAACCTGAGACTCTCTTAAATTTCCCTTATTAAATTTCGACCATTGACTTTCAATACAGTAATAGCCATTCAATAGAGTATTGGGAAAATTACTGCTTCAGAAATCAAAATAATTTCAATTTCAATGGTGTTGTTGAAGAAAAATTTATTTTCAAGTATGGATGCATAAGAAAAATATGGATAGAAGAATTTGTGTAACCAAATTTGTGTGTATGCAAGCAAGTGGGAAAATTATTTCGAACTGAGAGCGTGAAATTTACCTTCTGTAATGGTATCCCCATGTTTAGTGAACATTCATTCATTAATGTCTGCTCGGATTCTCTGAAGCATGTTGAATATCGCTGCAACGCTGCAGTCCATGGGAAGAATTAGAAATTATGTGCATTGTTATCTTTTTCATTAACTCAGAATTTAAGCTCTAATATTTATCTCTCGAGGAGAATTTCGCTTTAAACCTAAGCAGTTTTTAACTTAGATTCGTGTTCAATTTAATATTTTAGAGGTAATATTATGTTTTATGAGGCTGAAAAAATTTTGGTGGTTCAAGGGCAAGAATGTTAGTCACGATTTCCTTGTGACCATATTGAAGTCCCAGAGCCAATTTCTTATGAAACTTTGGTGGCATTACAATTTACTTCCAATAAATCCCCGAAAATTGAAGTCAATAAAAATTCTTTTTCGAAATTTTGGTAGTACTCCAATTTCCTACCAAAAAAATTCTCCTTGGATCGATAAGGAGATAGGATGGTTATCATAGCATTCGTGATTTGAAATTAAGAAACTTGTTTTAACCTCTCAGCCCTTTCTAGTAGAAAAATAAGATCTCGTTTAAATATCATGGGGCACGCGACTGTAAAGACAGCATTTTATTTTCACCATTTTCCCATTTTCAAGTACCTTTCGGTAAATTCATGCATGCGCTTGTAAATGAAACTAATCATTCCTCCCTCTATGAGAATGCTTGATGCAGAGCAGCGGACAAATAAAATAACCCAAAATTTTATATTTTTAAAGAAAATTGAGAAAAAACAGAAAGTAATAATGACAGGACGCAACTGAAAGGTTTGCAGACAAATAATAAACCCCTCGTCGTATTAATTTCATTTCCGCTAATTCCCATGATAATGGATGGAACTGATCAGAGCGGGACATTTTACGAATTAGCACTTTTCAGCTTGCTTCGCTTCGGTATTAAGTCTACGGATTTTACAATGAGATTTCACTTTCTCTGTAATGTAGAGTATGATGTTCTAGCATTATACGAAGGTGCGGAATATTGGGCAGAATATTGATTCAGATGCTAAAAAAACTGATCCGAAGCGTGTTATTGTCCTGTCTAATAAAAACTAAGGGACGTGTAAAATATTGTCCGTCTAAGGAAATATTATTTAGTAAAACTACGATTATGTAGTAAATTGAATTGATTATGTAGTAAAACTATAGTTCTTTAAAGAATGGCATTATTGCACTCATCGAATAGTTGAAACAATGAATGAAGAGTAGAAAAACTCGAATATCTAGTGACATAGATATGGCACTCCGAATCATGCATTCAGCTCACAGCTGTTGCGTCGGAAATTAGAAGAACTTTTGCATCCAATGCCCATAAATTTGCTAAATTTCGTGTGCATTTCCATCAAAAATGTATGATGGAAAATAATTAAAAAAGAGTGCTTAGGCGTTCAGTAGAGCATTAAATTTGATCAAATAACGCATATGCGGTTATTAGTTAAATTTAGGATTCCACTAAAATCCATGAAAAATATCAGTTCTGAAAACTTAATTGGTAACCGCTGTATCCGAAACTCAGAGCAAGTAGAAGAGTACTGCACACTGTTTTGTAAATTAAATATTACTGGTATTATCATTTATTTATTATTATCATAATCATTCACTGCTATTCACAGAGAAGGTACAATACCCAAAAAGTTAATTTTTACACCAAATTTGAAATTAGGATGAACTTGGCACTTAATTTAATAATTTCGTCATTTCAGGATTCACAAATATGAACGAATTTGTAAAAACATTTCACATCATTTATTTGACATCCAACCTAATTATTTTAACATCCGACCTAACATTTTAGATGTAATTCTGTCAACGAACAATAACGACAATTAACAAGACTCATCAATATCTCAGCATTCTGCAGAAAGAATTGGAGAAAGATCAAAGGAAAATCAATGACTTGAAAATGAACATGAATGGCAAGAAAATGTGTAATTGGGAGCATGTAAATGAGCGTAAATTAATCGTTAATTCAGGCTTTGTGACGTCATGATGTCACAAAGGCTAAGATCTTATATTATTGTCAACCAAGGCTAAGTTTCAGATGGCATGATTATTGGCCAGATATCTACACAATTCGTATTTGCTATGAATGATCGAAAATTGAGCACTTGATCAGCAACGGGCCTCCTTCACGTCAGAAACGCGCCCGAATGAAGACAGAGATTGCAACTTTACATCTGGAGTGACACAGAACAACATACAGTAATTTTGTAAACAGTAGGGGGGAGCTAATATTTAATTTTGTGTCACAGATAGTTAAAAATACCTGATTCGAATAAACTTATGAATTAAGTTTAGAACAATATTCTCTGACGTTATTTCCCACAGACTGCGCTTAACACAGGCATAACTTTTATAAATTTTTAAAGCTCTAAAGCAAGTTCACACACAGTCTCATTTAAGATTAAAATACTTGAGAAAAGATTCGTGTAAAACTAGTAAGTGTGAAATAAGAAACTGGATGAAACTCAGTTTAAATTTTGGCTTTCCTATTCGAATTGAAAAATCGATGACTTCGTATTAGGGAAAAATCTCCAGGCAGCTGCTGCTGGCAAACATAAGAGCTGTGTTGATCTTAATAATAAGCGCGAGTCAACTTGTTTTGTGTGTCAAACTTGGACGAACTTCCAACTTTCACGGCGGTTCTTATGAAATGAGGTAATTTGTAGGGAAGTTAGGGAGCCTCTGTCTGTGAGTGTGAGCTAAGATTTGTGTTGCAGGAACTTCTCACACCAAATACAATATTTGTAATTCCTGGCGTGAATCCACGTCGACGAAGTTGCCAATATGCAGCTGCGATTAAAAGTAAAACTGACGCTGTGTTCGCGATCGTGCTTCGAAAATTGTCTTGACTCTGTCCATTGAAAGCCAATTCTACAAATGATTTGTGGATATTTTTCGAAAGATATGGGAAATGCATTTATGTGCGACAGACTTTTCGACGACTAACTCGTATCACACTGCTCTACAATGCCTTGAACTATTCCGAAAAATCACTCTGTTCTCAAGTTCAAACAATTATTGCGCAATGCTTAATCAATTTGAAAGAAGTAGCGGTCAAATCAATAAATTTTCTATCATAAATGGTGTAGAGTTAGCCAAAAATAAATCAAAATTTCCAAATATCACACGAATTGAGGCAATTTTACAATTTTTCTCATGAAAATTTTGGTTTAAATATATGACTCTGAAAAATTAAAGAAAGTGAGCTGTCATTGCTCTGTTTCGTAACAATTTTGATCTGAAATTTTAACGAATTGTTCACCGAATATCGAATTATTACAGATTTATTCAAGGAATAACGAATTATATTCCAATTATTCAAGAATTAACAAGATATTGATAAACTGTTTACGGCAGTGGTTCATAACCCCTGGGTCGCGACCCAAAGTTGGGTCACCAAGCCATTTCATTGGGGCGCTAAGAGTTTGTGTAACTTGTTTGTGTTAACCTAAAGTATAGCAAAATTTTTGTTGTTATGGAGGCTTAGTTATGGAGGCTTAGTTCGCGGCAGTTATTTTGGGCAGATTTTGGGTCACTGCCAAAAAAGTTTATGAACCACTGGTTTATGGAATAATTAATTTTTATCGAATTATTAACGATCATTTTAAAGAGTAACTAATTAGCAACGAATTTTGCAACGAATTACGAATTATTTAAGGAATATTAAATCATGAATGAATTATGTAATGAATAACTAACAACAAACAAATTATTTAATAAATTTCGGAAGTAAATATTCATGTATCGTGTAACAGACAATGATTACTCTACTTCTAACATGTTCACCGCCTCCGTTCCTTCCTGATCTGCCGGTCAATTTTATATTGATTTTAAGATCATGAGGCTTGCTGCCATTTTTGGCTAACAAAAAAACAAGGAACGTTTTGATCATTAAAAACAAAACCTAATCCCTTAGTATTGGTAAGAACAATTTTTTTACCTGCAGTCGATTAATTTTGCATAATAGAACTACGTTCACTGTATATTGCTCATTTTAAAGCTATTTCTATAAATGAAAAGGTTTTTTCGGCTCTGTTTCAGTGTTAAGATCACCCGAGTTTACCATCGTATCTTCTTAGTTGAAATTTTCAGAAATGTATTCTCCATGTTTTACAACCTCCGTCATAATTAACTGAGAGGCTCTTCTCTCTGTGAAAATTTTTCCCTCGGGTTGAACGGAACTGCAATAGCGGGTAAAAGAACCCCACGGTGGTACCTATGTTCGGATCTTTTATTGTTTCTGAACATCAATCACTGATTGTGAAAAGTCATAACAAATTTCGATGGGATATTTCCTACCATTTGAACATCAGAAAAGTTTCCATTGGCTCTTCGCTATGAGAATCGAAGTTAAACAAAAATGCTATCTACTCTGAAAAAACTGTAGTGCGAAACAAAAATTTTCCTTTTACCTTTTTGAAAGTTAAACTTGGATGATTTGACTGAATATTATTGTAAGTACAGTCATCTTTTTATTAAATTAATTCATTTCTTATATTATCGACAGGATCAAAAATGATATTTTAAAGAATGCGTAGTCTGCCAATTGAGTGACTATTCAAACTCCATTTAATGAAATAAATGATATTGGTTCCACACAAATATCCAGTTTTCAAATTGAATTTTTCATTTTCCTCAGTTTTGAAGAAACGATAGACATTTAACAGGCGCTGACAACGATCTGACAACGTTGAAATTGATTTCTTCTTGTTTCACCCCCAAAAATCTCTAAGCCATGAAAAGTTAGCCTTCTAGCTGCAGCTGGCGCGAATTGCTAGAGATTTTGAAGCTGTTGCCTGCTACATAAAAAGTCATTCTACGAGTCTAAGCGGATTATTTCATAAACAACAAACAATATACCAGAGCTTGGCTTTAATTACGGTTATTAAAATGAGTTTAATATCCTCAAGCGGGTTACTTTGCTCCTGTTGAGTGGTGTATTCAAATATATCAGGTTTTCCTCTCATGAAGGAGGGAAACGTGCTCCCAAGACACTGAGTTGAACACGCCAAGATTTTCTAAATATGATGCCTAGTTATTGGTGTTACTTGGCTTCTGTTTCATTTTAAGAACCTAATCTAAAATCACATATTTGTTGAACAAGTGTTCTTGAACAAGTGAAGAACGATGATATGGCTTCAATGTTAATTACTTGGCCTTTTCTGCTGTTGGTAATATAGGAGAAATGACGCTGGTATCACTTATTTCTCTTGAATGATTTTATTAAAAAACTCTCAATCATTTCTACGCAAGAAAGAAATTAGTCACACATGTTCATTTCATGGAATTAAGTTTAAATCGTAATTTTATTTGAAAGTGATAGTTTGAGTTAGAAGTCGCAAGAACTTCAGAAATCAACAAGGTAAATAACATTAAATTAAGTTTTGCTTCAATGCTTTACTTGTTCTAAATTATGCCTAGTTGTCGATGTTGCAGACTGGAGTGAAACGAAAGTTGTTGGCTTGAAGTGAACACAGATACTTATAACAACGGCTCTTTTCTTCAATACTTCTTTGCTCTACGTTTTCAAAATTATGTCTAGTCGCCGATGTTGCAGACTGGAGTGAAACGAAAGTTATTGGCTTGAAAGTGAATACAGAAGCAACGAGTACTCGAAATAGAATAATTATTTCTCCAATTACTCTGGTGTAAATATCACGCTCACCTTGAATCGAGGATGAAAATCCGATATCATTGTGTGTATTTCTTTAAGCACCTGCGTCACAGTTCATGTGAGGTCTTTGTATTTTGTGACGCCAATTTTTGATCATCATACAAGTAATTGAATCCCTTAAACGATTTAAAGTTACCTTTAAATGTACGTTACACAAGCATTACTCTGAGCAAGTGCTTAGTGTTCATCGTCAGCGTGCAGAGCGTGGTAAGAGTTTAGGCAACCCATTGGGACACATTCAGTGCTGACATTTTTAGTACCAGAAACATGAACTTCTGTCTGGGATTGTACTGTCGTTTCAGAGCGTTACAAGACGTTGCTCCGACACACTGCACGGCAAACCCATTTTGGAAAGCGTTATTAAAGAAGATGCATAACTTGCTTTGCGTTAGCTGAACGAACCTTGAATTTTGAGGTGCAACATGCCTGAAATTCACGCCTGATTATTTAATAAATAACTCACTAGGTGGTCTACTGTTGAAAAAATCAATTCGAGGAAAAAAAGTTACGTCTTTCAAGTCACTTGGTTAGCTTTTCGCATACTTTATTTCTGTCTGCTAGGTGGAACCGGCAGTATTTCAATTTAATAAATTTGAAAAAACACTCAGTTCCCAAAAAAAATTCAAAGTAATTATCCTATTTCTTTGGTCTGGAATAAAAGAATTTCTTGTCAGTTGTTTCCATTTTTGCTTTTCATAATTGTATATTCTTTCTGCCTTTTCTATCATTGAAACGAGGGCTCACACATATAGTACTAGCAACTTACTTCTTATGACAGTTCATGTACATCAGTAGGCGAAGAAAATAAATAGAGAAAGATGTAAACAATTGTGAGTAAAATTCACCAGTCCTAAATCAACAGTCAGCTGTTAAGTCAATACACTTGTAATTTAAACAAACAAAAAACACTCAATAATATTCCATCCATGCCAACGGACTGGAAGCTAAGTTAGCCTTGACGTAGCGGTGGACTGCCATCTCAATCACAATTGGCGAATAAACAAACAAGACGACACTCCATTCCTTACATGGCAGTTGGCTCGTACATCACATAGCCTTAACTCAGCTGAGGACTGTAGAAACAATCACATTTAGGGCAAAAAAAAACAAGAAAACCTTTCCTTTCAACTGGTTGGAAATTAAGACAGCCTTGACTTAGTAGCGGAATGAAAAACAATTACATTTGGGGCATAAACAAACAAGAAAACACTCCATGCCTTCCATGCCGGCTGGCTGTAAGACAAAACTGCTCTGACGTAGTGGTAGATTGTAACAACAATCACATTTAACATTCAAACAAACAAGGAGGTAGCTGGTTTGTAGATCAGATAGCCTTCACGCTGCTTTGGACTGTAGAAACAATCACATTTGGCGTACAAACAAACAAGAAGACGCTCCATTCCTTCGATGCCAGTTGACTATAGGAGCTAAGCTAGCCTTGACGCAGCATTGGACTGTAGAAACAATCACATTTGGCGCACAAACAAACAAGAAGACGCTCCATTCCCTCCATGCCAGTTGACTATAGGAGCTAGGATAGCCTTGACGCAGCAGCAGCAGCAGCACGGCAGACGCAACATTCGTAGTCCGGCCCTAACGCCACCCGAGGGGCTCATTTGAACTTGAAGGCCAAATTGTTCTTTATTCTCGAGCCTGCTAGCGAGTCTCTTGTTTATTTCTCGAGTTGATTTTCCTCACATCGAGGTGACACGACAAGACTGTGTTTCTTGAAGGAGTTTCTCTTTTATTGACTTCCTCAAGACTCGTAAAATTTCAAGATTTCTCTAGCCCCCAAAATTGGCCGTAAGCTTCTTGGGCGCGCGTTCAAATGCTCTTTTAATGATGACAATAAAAACTTCGGACGGGATTTGCAACAATTTGTTCCACGACTAGGACTTTATAAGCAAAAGTGCACTCGCGAAATGGAACCATAAGTTTGGACATCTATTGAGAATAAGACTGCATGACATTTCATAAGTTAGTTGAGAGTTCCAGGTTGAAAGTCGGTGTCCTCGACGTTGTGTTGTATCTGTAAAATGTATATGTCTTTTCATTTACGTACGCCGTTCAGCACATAGGTTCTTTAGCTTAAAGATTTTTACTTTTCTGATTGAGAAAATGAATTTTATCTGCAGGGATTAATTTTTAATTTACGAGAAAGAAAAATGAAAACGAGTACTAGAATTTAGTCGTATGTCGCATTTCTGTGTGTCCAAGATTTTTTTTATAAAATAATGTTGTACACTATAGTTATAGTTCACTATTCCTAGTATAACGAAACATCTTTAGTATTAAAGAATTAGAGCGTTGCTTGAATATGTAGCTTAAAAATCGCCTTTTCGAACACATAGAGCTTAAAAGACTATCGTGGGTATTTTTGAGCTAGTAATTCACACCAAAAGAAAGAAAGAGTTAAAAATTAAGAAAATGCTTCAGGTGGCTGTGCTGGAAGTCTTGAAATAACGTCAGTAAATACAATCTTCATGAGTTGAGAATCGTTGCGTAACATGAATACTTTTAGAGATTTAATTATGTTTTTAAAACTTCAGTAAACAATTAGCCTTTAATCTTGCGGAGGAACAAGTTTTTCACCAGAAAACGCTCAGTGGCAAACTTAACGTGCGATTGTATCAGCGTTTTTTTCACGCTCCAATTCAGGTTAGCATGTTTAAATACAGAGCGATAAACTGGTGTTCTGTCTTTTGAAGTGTTCGGAAAATTTATTGTAAATATCTGAAAACAATGTTTCGAAAATTTCTTACCTCACTGGAATGGGGTACACCCAACTGTTCTCACGTACGGGAATGTTCATCGCAAATTCAAATTTTTCAACGTTTGCGAGTTCACATCGAGAAATATTTCTAACTTTGCCACCCTCACTAAACGCTTCATTTATCGCTCAATCGTCGGAAAACTCTATACGTTCTGTAAGTTCGTTAGTATAATGCGTAGCATATTTTTCACAGAAATTAACCCTCCGCTTCGAAAACTTCACACGTAATTCTTCTGCCTAAAAAACCTGACCAGTGTTTCCATTTGATGTCATCCTCTCCATATGATGAGTTTCCTTGCTTTTTTCTTTCCGCAATTTAAATGAAATTTTTAATTTTTAAACTTTGCGAATACAATGTTCAATTGCTCTACAGTTCTTTTGGCCATAAAAGCAAGATTTCTTAAAAATCTACCGTTGTAAAACAATTGATTTTGCAGAGTACACAGGCCCCACACAACAAGTACCTGACAGCACACAGACGCAGAGATGTTCAGATTTGTGCACAGTATCCCCTGAAGCATCTCTGCGTGCTGCAGAAACAGCGTTTCTGACGAGGACTCACGAGCGGCTCCAAAACATGGCAATAAACAAGATGTGTCTCATCCACAAGAAAAGAGGGCTTCTCTCATTCAAGCGTTTGAGGATGATGAGAGAGAAACTTATTTGGCAAATACGTGGGCTAGGAAGGCTTAAGTACACTTTGTTTTCCCGATTTGGTGGTGTGTGGGTCCATGTGAGGTTGTGGAGGCGATGTGACGTGATTTGGAAAATTTTACTTGAAGGTGATAAATACGTTACAACTGTGCTCTTCATAGAAAGCTGTTACCAAGTACTGAATGCACACTATTTAAACTATTTGTTAGAAACGTAACAACAATGATATGATTTGTTACAATAAACACAAACTATGTTATCCTGTCCGAAATTCAGCATGCATAGTGAGCGTTATATAAAAAAAACTCGGCAATCATATTAATAACCGTATATATCATTGCAAGGAATCCTAATCGGAATTCTTTGGTACTTCTTTAAGATATCTCTTAATTTATTTCTGGTACATTTTGGTCAAAACATACGTAGAAATTTGATAACAAACTTAGTTCCAACTGCATTAAAGATATTATTGCACTAAAGATAGAGTAAGCAAGAATGTAAAATGCGCAATGACAAACTTACGAGTATAACATCTGATTAAATCAGAGTATGAGAGTTTTGATGATCTTTTTCTCTCCCCAAAATCAGTACCAGATTGAAGCGTTGGAGAAAAATTTATGCAAACTGAATAAATGCCGTAGTAAAATATTTCCGTCAAAGCCTCGAGGTGTGAGTTGAAAACTGATCCATACTTGCCTAATTCCTTGCGATAACACTTTTAAGCTATTAAAAGAACCTATTTTCCACACGTTATACATTAATTTCCTCTAACAATTTTAATTAAAAGACTTGAACATTTTTACTCGCACCCGGGAAAAGCAGAGCCACTTCTAAAAAGCCTCGGAAGAGTCACTGAGCCTATTCAAGTGCTCGAATACCTACATTCACAATTTTATAGTTAATCAATTTGTGGATTGATAAAAAAGTAAAATTCTTCGCTTATGCGTTTCAGCAAAAACTACACAGCGTGAAAACCTATTTAATTTTCATAGCTAAGGCACGAAGATACATTGCATTAAGGTTTGATGAATGCATTTTTCACACTTCCGCTTTTGTCCGTACGTTTCTTTTTAAAAAACAGTTTACGCGTAGCAATAAAATTGAAAACGTTAAGAAAAAGTTTTTCAAAAACAGGAGTGAAAAGAGAATAAAAGCGTAGTGTTGTGGCAATAGCTTGGCTCGAGAATTACGGGTACCCAGGAGGACATCCCTTTACTCTGGCGGATTGAATTACGCTCGAGCTGTCAACTACTCAGCGGCCAGATTGATGGGCTACTCGAGGTAACCCTTCAAACGCCCATACATTAATGGGATGCGCATTAGTTCACTTCAGTCGAGTGCATCCCCATAAGGACTCCTAAGGACTTCTATCGCAGCCGCTTTCTAATCTGCAGGTATCGGTTTGAAGATCACCTCGATGGCTGTCAGTGCTCGCTGTTGTAGTGTCCCTTATGCCTTGAGTTTGGAAACCTCCTCTACTGAACACTGTATATTTGGTCTTAATTGTAGTCTTCGTGCTTTTTTTGGTAAAAAATGTCAACAAGAAGTTGTAAAGTTCCCGCATCTATTTTGAATATCTGCAAAAAACAAGAGTGCAAAGTTACGTTTAGTATTCAGAATTTGATTTTTGTTGGGTTATATTTCCAATTCGAACCACATGCTTGTCACAGATGCATGCCAGCACCGATGGTTCTTCAGACATTTCTAGCACCCATTCTCTGATGTCTGGGGAAGAGAAATATGAAAAAAGCCGTCCTATCACATTCGTGCAGATGAAGGCTTACGAAAGCAAATACTCTGATTGTTTCCTGATGAACAAAAACAAAACGACTCCCGGCCAGAGAAGAAAATACAGTGAATGCACTCTTACTTCCTATGCAGCGGAGCTATCAGCGTGAGTGACGCTGATCGTTGCCTCGGGGGCACCAGGTGGGAGAATCATATTTGGCATGTAAAATTTCTTCGTGTAAAATGTTCACAATTTGCTCCATAAAGTGGGAGTATCATTTTCGGCATATAAATTCCCTAAAAGAAACCATTCAATATTTCTCCACTCGTCGTAGACGTACAGATGTGATGAACTGGTAATGAGAAACATGATTTTTAGCAGCATGATTTCTTTAACCTAAATATGGAGCATTGATGTTCTGATGTAGAAAGCGCGAAAAAGTTTTACATGGCATACAAAAAGTGCGTAGGAAGCATTCTCTTTCCATTGCAGCTGAAATTGAGATCAGGTTGGGAAATGTTGTCGCATAAATTTCGCTGAAAATTCGTAGAATTGTATTTTGAATAAGCTGCAATCAAATAGGGGGATTTTAAACGCTCGAAACCTTCTGTTTTTTAAATGGATGGCTGATCACGCTGTCTAAATGCATAAAATCTATGAGAACAGTTATTTATTGCAAAGACCTTATGTAGATCCATGGAAAAGATTAAAGTTTACCGACTGAGCTACCTTGGAAGTCATAGCAATGAGAGTAAATCGAGTAACCAAATGGGTAAAAATTAGGGGGCGAGGTGCTCCAGGCGGGAAAAAATTAGGGAAAAACTGTGAGATCGAGAGCCAAAATGATGTAAAAATCATTGCATATATTACTCTGCACTGCGAGTGGCCAGAAGGAGGCTGAGGCGCGCCACAGAGGAAGCTAGGAATGCAAGATCTGACGAACACCGAACTGTGAAGTACGTGGAGGAATGGGTGCGACGGCGGAAAAGTCACGGTAGACGAATGATTTATATCGCAGAGTGATTTATGTCGCTAAGAGTGATGACCTGGCGGGAATGAGTGCGGTTTGAAACCTGAAAAAAATGATAGAAGTCATAAAGATGATGTGTTTGATAACCATCGTGAGGGTCAGCCGGTTTGCCACCGTGATGTATGAGGACGTAGAAAAACCAGTGTAGTGGGAGATCATATTAGTTAAGATGCAACTAAAGGTAGTTTGGATGTGTGTGTGGTTAGACCATACACGCGTCTGCGCAAATGAACTGACCACTTTCAACTGGAAAAAAGTAGTTAGAGATGTAGAACGTCACCTTACGGATGTGCGAATTATATGAGAAGTAATGTGTGTAACTGAAAGTTATTATGCTGTAGATTGCAAAACTGTTCTTTACAAGCGTTTGAGTCACAGAGAAAAATATTTAATTTGTGAATTTACATGTTGACCATGATTTGCTTAATTGCCGTGGATTTAATATGATCGTTTCTTCCGCAGCGAAACCATGAGATTTAGGTTGTTTTTTTTACCGCACAATCAACCAGAAACAACTCGTGAACTGTGTTGTTTCCACTTGATATTGATCATTGGTTTTTATTTCGCAGTAAGACAATTTTTAAGCATTTTAGTAAAACATTTTTAGCGTCTATGTGTATCCACTCTTCATTATTAAAAGGTTGCATATTTTAAAAGTTGCTGCACATCGTTTTTTGATTTCACACTAGCGGAATTACTGAAATCTTCCGAAAACTCAAGTAGGATCAAAGAATGATACCTCGCTGGTACAACGGAGAGTTGTTTCATAAAAATTTTCAGTAAATTTCTTGAGCGGTCTTGGCATCAATTCCATCAGTTTTCATTTAAATTTTTCTCCTGCAGTGCCTACAACTAAAATTGCTAACTTAATTGGCAATCACCAGCAATTCCTGTTGCAAATAGAGACTCAAAAAGCAAAAGATCAAGAGAAGTTTCACGCAAGATTCCTAAACAATCGGACTAATACACTTCACTCGAAATAGGTCACAAGCGCTTCAGCGAAAAGCAATATTTTCAAGGGTAATGTACTAGTCACCCACTTCTCGTAAAAACAACAGGAACGTTTTCACGTATTCTTCGCTAGAGAGGAAGCTCAGCAGCCAGGAGAGAGCGGTGTGGTCGCGGCTGGAACTATTTTTCTCGCTCGCTTCCCGAGGCAAAAACATTTTATTCGCAGGTCTGGCATTCAAGATACGGCTCTCTTGTTCAAATGTAAGCTCCGTGGCCAGTTTAAGTGTTTGAGTGGCCGGTATTTCTGCGTTGCTAAACAAACGAAACGTTAGCTTTACTCAAATGTCAAAACTGCCCCAATCTTGACAAAGTAAATAAAGCTTGGCCGTTGAAGCTTGTGAGCTTAGGCGCGCTAGCAGTTCCAACACTAGCACCTCCTGACTAAGAGCTAATATTTGCTGGACAAGCGGGAACTCTTTCGCTTTCTGTTTTTGAGTTGACGTAAGCGGGAATTGCAATAAACTCGCTGAAACAGCCTGTGATTTCGCTACTCACTCTCGAACACTTCAGCTAGTAATTTTACTTTACAGAGACAGCTCTAAATATATTTTCTTGTGCACCTGTGTCGTCAAAGCTTTTTGTTGGCA
Organism: Platorchestia sp. MABIK; assembly: GCA_014220935.1. NCBI lineage: Eukaryota > Metazoa > Arthropoda > Malacostraca > Amphipoda > Talitridae > Platorchestia > Platorchestia sp. MABIK. Next base: position 119,107 of record JACJUY010001136.1, read on the forward strand.
GGTAAAAGAATATGCGTTTATTTCTAAAGCTAAAAAACTGGACCTACCCTAACCGAACGAAGACAAATCTCATTTCACCTAACAGAGACCAATCTAATTTTTCTCAACAGAGGCCAACCTAATTTTTCCTAAAAGAGACCAATCTATTTTTTCGTAACTGAGCATACTAACTTAATTAAAAAATAAGTTTTTTACAAACTTAATGGTGTTATAGTTGAACTGATAGGATATTGGAAGTCGAGTTTTTAACTTTCTGTGTGTTTGCAAAAGAATGAGGAAAAAAACTTGACGCAACCCTGGCCGTTCTTTAATGACGATTGTTAATACAATGACAGGGACCGTCAAAACGAAGGAAACATTGAACCAGTAGGGCCGACGCTATCATACATTTCTGTTTTTTTTCAGGTCGAAGTTACGTTACGCATCTATGCTACGGATCTAACCTACTTTAGAGAAAAACTGCGGAAAAATGTTTGTAAGCTACGCGGCTGGCCAAAAACGTCACCAATTCAATATGGTGGAATTTGCTAATTCACATGAATCATCTGCACAATTTAAATGTTCAAAATATACTTTTAAAATGAACACAGGAACCTCAAATCCAATATCCTGGTTCACACGCGCACGGAAACAATGAAGTTGAGTTGCGTATCTGTGCTACGAGCGTAATCTTGCGATGTTATCAACACTGACACCACGGGAGAGGAAATAAGGTAAGGTCATTTCTATTGGGGAAAATACACCTCTTGTTCAGCTTTTCAATAGAACGGCTTTATTTCAAGTAAACTTTATGACGTCACCAATGCGACATGTCGTTAGGCCAATATTGGGGCTAGCAGTGTTGTCAAATGCAATATGAACGCTGCTATTGCTTCGTTGCCATGACGTCAGCATTGCCACACGGTCAACGAAAAGAAACTGCTTTGACCCTACCTTGTTTCTTCTACCGTGACGGACACTTTTATTGTGGGGTTCATTGTTATGTGTCGTTCTACTGGTTCACACGGAACCAGTGAGAAGTGCCAAAAAGATGCGAAATAGCCTCTTCTAGCCAATTTTCTTGAGCTTGTACTGTCACGAACATTGGGATATTCGTACTAAATTTCAAGAGACGTACGAGATTACTGTGCTGTTCCCTCAGAGATTGTGAACAAATGATAATTTTTTGAAACAAAAGAGCAGTGGCACATAAAACATAAGTTCTCTGGATTACGATAAAATATTATCTTTTATTTAAAGGAATTAATTCAACGTAATGTTGAGATGTTTCAAAGAAAGAAACAGCAAATCCTGAAGTTTTCAGAGAAATTTCAATTTTTTCTGCATATCTGCGATAATAGAAACGAAATAACATACATAAGATATGAAAACGATTGGTGCATTGTTTTCAGTTATGTTACGGCTGAAAATTAAGGTTGATTGAAGCAGGCGATTGAGCCAGGTGATTACACCAGATGATTGAGCCAGGTGATTACACCAGATGATTGAGCCAGGTGATTACACCAGATGATTGAGCCAGGTGATTACACCAGATGATTGAGCCAGGGGATTGAGCCGTGTGATTGGACAACTGATTAAGCTATGTAAGTGAGGCTGGTGTTTGAGCCAAATGATTGATCCTTGTGATTGACCGGATGATTGAGCTGGATGAATGCAGTAGGTGATTAAGCCAGGGGATTTGTATCAGGTGATTGAGCCAGGGGATTGCCGAGGTGATGGAGCCTGGTGATTGTATCAGGTTACGAGCCAGGTGATTGAGCAAGGGGTCAAACTAGGTCAGATCACATGTCAACTTGAACCCATTTCAACTCCAATGTGTTGACTACGGTGGAATTGAAATGTTAGTGTTAACTCTAGCGATCCTCAAGTGCAATATTCAACTTTTTGATGCACAAGAAATTTATTGAAAACTGTCACCATCTGCCTTTGGTCAAGTATAAAAGCTGCTGGCTGTGACTAATGGTTAGTCACAGGCAAAATGAATATCCCTGAGTGACCACCGGTGGATCACTCACCAGTCGACGCGCTTAATTACTCGAAAGGGTCAAAATGTGGAGTTACGACGCTAGAAGATTAACATGTGTTTTGGTCTAACGTTCTGATGCAAGGACTGCTGGGCTAGCGAATAGTGAAATTCTAAAATTATTTTATTTTTGTGTATTATAGAGCTTCAAGCACCAGGCACTTTTGGAATCACCATTCAAGTATAATTTTGTAAATTGAAGTTGAAGCTTGGTAATGACTTTATTTACCTTCGCTGGGTGACTCAGTTATGGGAAAATTGGTATCCATGTTAAGTGATCAAATTGAATAACCACACCTTTCCATGTACAGGGTGTTGCACAAAAATGTATACCTTACTTATACTTGCTAGAAAATTGAAAATTATGAGCTGATTTCAACACATTTGTTCTCATTGGATACAGAAGTGAAATTTTTATCACATTTTTGTAAAATTCTTCTATAAGAAGAAAAAATTTTATATATAAAAATAATGAAAAACAATTATTAATAACAGTCAAAAAAATCAATAATCAGTGAGCTGTTGCAATTGGATTTTGTAGGGTTAAAAGTTCAAATCTTTTTAAATAGTTAGACGGATGGTTGCACAGAACGTGTTTAAAATGTTTTTTCGGGGCGAAAATCTTTGATTTTCTTGAATCCTAGTGGAAATCAAATTACATTTTCGTGAATTCTCGCAGTTCTTTTTTTTTTGCTTTCAGCCTTGTTCAAATTGAGCACAGTTTCTTCGTTATTAAATTTGTGCACATTACGATATATGGCACGGTAGAAGAAATAAGGTAGTGTCAAACCAGTCATTTTTTTCTGCGACCGTGTGGTACTGCGGACGTCATGACAATGAACCAATAGCAGCGTTCATATTGCATCTGAAAACACTGCTAGCCCGAAATCTGGTACCACTATTGGCCTAACGACGTGTCGCAATGGTGACGTCATAAAGTTTGTTTGAAGTAAATCCGTTCTATTTGCCAGCCGAACAAGAGGACGTGTATTTTCCCCAATAAAAATGACTCTACCTTGTTTCCTCTACCGAGATACATGGTTAGTTTAGTTGGAGATTATCTGCCAAGAAAAGTTTCTGGAAATAACAGGTATATTTGTTTATAGCTTCTTGTTTGAATGTAGCCATTCACGTTAAAAATTCCATGTTCCTTTTTTAGTTTCATCTTGAAGGGGTTGAATTAATTTTTACAGGAATTATAGAGTAGATTACTATGTGTTTCACAGGATAACTGTATCATATTTACAGCTAAGAATTTGATAAGAACTAATTCCTTCATCCAATGAGACCAAGTAGATTAAAATCGGGTCACTATTTTCAACTTTAGAGAATTTAATACTAATTTTTCCACTTTATGCCGAGCTAACAGTGAGCATGACCTAAGAATTTTAGAGTCCCTTTTCATATTCACTCATAAACCTAACCTCAACAAAGACATTAGTGCCGTAAAGTTATCAATTGC
>JACJUY010001136.1:122600-149969 GCA_014220935.1 Platorchestia sp. MABIK
AGTGTGTTTTGCTGTTGTATCTTAATTAGCGTGTACATGTGTGCTTGTGTGAATTAGGAGTATGCTATTGTTTGAGGATGAATGAAAAAATTAGGCTTTTTAGACATTTAGGTAGGTTTGTGGAATATCTATATGATTTTTGTTTTGTAAAATAGACAAATTATTTTTATCTTTTCTCCCGTTTCAGCACTGATGATGGAATTTTAATACCGAAACGCTTGCAATAAATGTAATGTTCGTTTTTACTCTGGTTCTTCTTTTTATTCTACGAATAAGATTCTCGAAGAATCGCCCTATTGGAAATATAGAGAATTTAAAAGTTAGGCATACATTATTTTGAAACGCCGTGTTTACACTTTCACATTGCTGACTATTTCTGGAGAACAAGGATTTAATACATCTCTTTTACAAACAAGAAAGAATCACTTCACCCATGTTTAATATGTTTTATAAAATAATGTAGAGTTTGTTGGCTGGTTGCCTGTTCGCTCATTATCTCCATTCAGTCGAGTATAGTTCGCTGGATACCTGTGAGCTGGATAATAACTGCAAAATTCGCTTTTTGAATTGCAGTTAATTTTCCTTCATTTAATTAAACACGGTCGAAAGTTATCCCCACACAAAAAGGGAGAAATAGAAGAAGAAAAACACATTTAAACTGCTCATGGAAAAATATTTTTCTGCAAAGAACTATTGCTTTAACCCTCATCTTTCACGGCTCGGAGACAGTAGTGAAAACGCAAAATAAAAAATGATCTCTTATATAACTCTTGCCACAACCGTCTTCTGCGTGGAGGTAAGGCTGAATGACTACTAAAATATCTCGAAAAGAACTTCTCCTGAAACTTAAATTCCTGATTTTTGAAGCTTAATATTAGAAAAAATCGTTGCTAGGCTTCCTTGAAGCTCATTTTACGCGCCAAGATTTTTGCCCCACTTGACGCGCCTGCCAAAGCTCGGCGCTCGTAGCTAGAATTCTGGAGCGAGAATTTCACGGCTGACTTAGATTGACTGAATTCTTCAATCCTCCGATTTCTTCAGATTGCCAGCGACGGGGACTGCTGATCGCACGTTCCGTGAAAATTGTGCGTCAGAAATCGTGAAAAATTCTCACTTCAGAAACAAGGATTCTTATTTTCTTCAAAGGTGATTGAACGCGTGCCATTCAGATCTGTTAAGCTCTCGCTAATGCGAGCGATTGATGCTAAAATTGCGGAGATTTGTTTCATGATGGAAGTTTTTAAATAGTGTGTAGTTTGCTTAGTCTATAGATGACCTGTCAAATCTCATTACTAGATAGCTAAATTCATAACCTTTGGAAATGTCTGTGAGTCAATACATACTTTTAAATGTAAATCTAGTCTATATAAAGTTATACTTTTTATTATTCGCTTAATCTTGGCGAGGGCTCAATTCTCATCACAAATTTTTCGAAAAAAATTCAATTTTAAACAGTAGGTCAACAGTAGATGTAAATTTGAAATTCGTGTCCGCAGAAGAGCGCTCTACTGAAAGCCACGTTGAAATGAAAGCCACAGTTGTACTGGAAATCGTCCCTTTATTTGTCCTCAATGCGTAAGGTACGATAACTGAATAGATAATCATAAAATACTTTGTATTTGTGGGCTTGCTAAATAGTTCGATATGAAATGCACGCTATGCTTATCATTACAGCTCGCTATAAAATTTGGACGCGCAATAGTAAAATAATAGGTAGTAAGAACCCAACAATATTTTATTATTATGGCAAAAAATTGAGGCGTGATTCTTGGCGCAAGTAGAAAATATTTATCTGGAATGCTAAACTGAGGAACGAGTTCTCAAGTTCGTAACGTTTCAACCTACCCCAATCATGGGTTTCTAGTGAGTATTTTGAAGTTAGTATTTCTTGGTATTGTATTGAACATTGCAAAATTAAATTTTCTTGATTATTACTTCACTGGAGACCATTTTCCATGAAACCGCTATTGTTTGTACCCCTGATCAGAGAGTAACAGCACAGCTACTCTCTTATACGCTGTTGGTCGTTTTAGCTGGAGCAGCAACATATCTACTGTTTGTTGGATGCAACTCATATACAAATGTATCCTTATTCTTTTTTACTGGCAAATATTGCGAAGTCTAAAATCGGTTTGGGTTGAGGTTTCTGCTCGAGTGTGTTGACTTAATAACTGCGGCAAGTTTAAATGAAGTTTAATGCTCAATTCAGATTAAAGTCAAATTCAGTGATCAATTTTAAAAATAACAATCATGAAATGGATCTTTCCTTCATTTAGCTTTGATTAAGCATTTATTAGAATTGAGTTGGTGACTACTGGTCGGTCAACAGCATCATAAGAATCCCTTCAGTGGCAACTGGTGGGTCACGCCACAGTTAACGTATTAAGAAGGAATATTCCGCACCAGTTGAGCACTTCTGAAAGACAATAATATTGTTAACAGCTCGTACAAGGTACGGTCACAAGAGTTTGAACTAGAATTCATAGATATTTGCATCCAAGAGAACGCTGACATACTAGAATGAACAGTCGTATGTAGTCTGTGTACTTTTATATACATGTACGTGGTTTTTATCCATGTCTGATACCGCCCTATTTGTTACTGGAGTTGAAAAACTACATCGCATTTTTTCATGTTTCAATTACATGATTAATACTCTATCCCTAATCTCCAATAATTTGTGACCGCTTCAAGTCCGTACAGAAAACTCGATGTAGATTTCGAATTGACAAAGTTCTACCCCCCCAAACTCTACTCTATTTCTATGTGTTAAAATTTGGGTAAATGTTTATCATTAAAAGCCTATCATTTTCACCCTAACAAAACTATGTAGCATTATTTGCTAAAGTCAGTTACCGGTGATACAAATGATACTTGTGAAACTATTTTCTCGTTTCAGTAGCGTGCATAATTTGGGTTTCAAAAGTAGTTCACCGGCATGGAGTGCTGAAGATCAGCAGCAGATATTCGATTTTTTTCGGGCGTAGCGTGGCGTTCAAAAAAGTGCTCTGAACTTTTACAACTGCTAGTGTATCAGATATATCGAGGGCAAACCGCCGAATGGTACTACTGGCAATGTACAAACCATCAAAACATTGTTTCCCTGTAATCCATGAAGCTTTTGTGAGCAACGAAAGATCACTTCCCTCTGAGGGGTTTAATATTATCCGATAATTTGTTTCGGAACGGTTTACTTGTGAAGGAAATTGCTTCTCGCAGCGCAGCCCAATCCTGACTCGTAGAACATTTTTGTTCATGAGCTGCGGCTGCTCGATTTTGGTCCAACAGTAAAATACGCGCACATCAAATAAGTGAATGATCTTCACTGGATCAAAGATGGAAGCAATCTAAAGTCTCACGAGTTTAATACTAGAAAATTTCCGGTAATTTCTTAGCTTCGGTTGTCATTGTCGGGAGATTCTTTCATTACGAGCTCCGTCGAAGTCACGGCGAGGGCCAGAATTTATGTTAACGAATTTAGGGAGGATCGTCCTGCCTTCCGCAGGTTTGCTCAAGGTAGACACAAATGAATCACCAATTAGTCGACCGTAAAGATCCTTCCAAAGCACCCAGGCGGAAACCTTCTTCGATTTCCATTCAAAAGGCAGGAAAATAGGCCAATTTTGACATCGACCGGCCCAAGAAAGGATGAGCTTCTTCTCGATGACGGTTTTTGGGATAGATGACGATTTAAATGACTTTCCTGGAGATCCTTTCTTTTTCCTATGATTAATGGATGGAAGTTTTCATTTTTAGCTCATGGACACAATCTATTTCGTGAGTCATTTTTGAGTAGCGTTCAAACATTTTGTCAGCAGAAATGAGGTATCATTTGTTAACCATGGACAAGATTTTGGCTCTACGAACAGTCAAAAAAACTTCTATAACTTTATCATAATCTACCCGAATGAAACGGGTCATTCTCTTTATTTTTCCCCTGGAAATCCAATCTTACTATCATTGTTGAAGATTCTCATGCATTAAACTACATATCAGACGATAAAAAATTTTCACGTTTTCAAAATTTGTGCCGAGGAACAGGGGGATTCAAATTCTTTGCCCAGCTTACGGTGAAAACATCTTTCAAGATCAGGATTTATTATTATTAATTTATGTTGATCGTTTTCCAAATATTCCTAGATACTAATTTCCGCAAAAGACTTCAGATAGAGTGAGGAAAAGGATCGGGGGGAGATCGGGAAAGAAAGACTAGAGAGAAAAGATAGGTTGAAGAAGGAGATTGGGTGAGAGGGACTGGAAAAAAGTAGAGGAAAGAAGATGAAAACGAGCGGCGCTTGTGAGACTGCTGGAGACAGGCAGTTCAATTCGGCACCCAACGATAGAACACGAGCGGAAATTAGGTCCTGATATCTAAAGGTCCCTGAGCTCATCAATATTTTGTTTCCCCCGGGATTTTAATTTCAAGGATCGCAGCTGAATTTCTCTCTCGAACATTCATCGGATCTGAGCCCATGAGGCCGACCCAGATACGGTCAGGAGACCGAACACGTGGCCGAGTTTCTAAATTCACGTCGTTGTGACGATACAACAGGCGAGGAAAGTTCTTCTGTAGACTTGGCTACACTGTTTTCTGATTTTCCTGATAAGAATTCACACGTTCTAGCTTTTCTGAGGTAAAATTCTAAAAAATTCTAAAGGAAAGCTACATGTAGTGTAGTCAACTCAGCAGATGAACTTTCAACGCCGGTGACATCACTACGATGATATGAATAGTTTAAAAATCATGGTCGCTTTGTGATCTGGGTCCGACCACCTTACGGTAACTGAGGCTCGCCCCACTATGAGCTCGGTTTGGACTTTTTTGGGAAATGTTTTGGAGTTCATCTAACGCTTGACGCACATGTGCGTTGAGCAGCAGCGAACGCGCTAAAGAATTTAACATTTTTGTTAACTTTGCATAATTTGAAAGTTTCTCCGTCCGCATTTTGCATGTGAGTTACATCCAAATAACACCAGAGCATAGTTTAAATGCTGTGCAATTTCAATGCAATGCAAGTGCCCGTACCTCTTTTGCTAAACGTGAAATGAAGATAAAATCTTGGTGAATTTTAAAATAAAAAAATAAAGGTACTTGTGGGTTATTTGTCAACACTTTTAATTTATGGTTTCCTTTTTGTGTTAGGTTAAGATAGGTTAGCATAATTAAATTATTATTATTTTGTATTTTTTCTAATTTTCGTTCTGTTTTAGGCGAAATTAATCTCTGGGACCTTCCAAGAACTGAATAGGAAGGTCTCAGAGATTCATTGCACATATTTGGTAAGTAGATAAATTGCATTAGAAATAAATATAAATCAACAAGGGTACATTCTCACATGAAAAACCCATTCAAACTCTCTGGAATATCAATTTAGTATTCATAAAACAATTACATTTTTCACTTTTCCCTTTAACAAGTGGTGACAGATAACGCACAAGTACCGAAATAAACGACATTGGTACAACTTTAGGAAAATAATTGTGTGAACATAGTTCTCGTTATGTCTCTACAATGATCACTCGGTGCGATAGAATTGAAGCCTTCGCACATTTTCTATACAGAGATGCGTGAATGCTTTTGTCAATTACTAAAGGGTTATATAAAATTTCATTGGATTCAGCCTTGCTACTGTACAATGTGTAAGCGGCTCCTCGATGTGTTGAAACATTGAAATGTCACTCAAATGTATCGCAGTGATATTTTTTTATTCGACAAATAGATGTATTTAAGAACAAATTTTGACATCAAAATTTTGGGCTTTAATCACGGAAACTTTCGAGTGGCACAGCCCTAAGTACTTAATCCACTTGGTTCCGCAAATAATATTTCATTCACGAATAACATTAAGATTAGTATTTGTTTTGTGTGTGTATTAGACGAATTAGTACAGGGAAAGTGATTTTTTAAGATCATCAATCAAATTAGATGCTTCCCGAGCTCGCTCGAGCATCACCAAATCCGTTACTGTTGACGGGCGGAGCACGCTATTACGTAAATATACAAGAAAATGAATGTCAGTTAAGCGAGCTTAACCTAGGCTCTGCACGTATTAATTTTCACTAGGCGGTTTTTATGCCTTTCAATGACTGATAAAGAATTGAAGGTGAGGTAATAATGAAGTTAGTATTTATCGTAGAAAGTTTTTGCCTTTCCACGCTTTTTTTTAATCTTTATTAATTAAAAGTTCCTGGTCTCCCCATCCACGCCAGGCTCACAACATCTCACCTGCGAAGACAAGAAACATAATCTTAGAATTTATCATAATCAGCATAATCAGTAATAACAAGTATTATAATTAGGGCACAAAACCTGGTGGAAACAACCAGATTGCGGTCCAGTTCTACGGAATCGTTCACTTTAGACAAGACCGTAAAGGGCGAGATTTGAAGATGAGTGGCAGACAGCCGCAAGCGAAGTATTATTATGACATTGATTGAGGAAAAGTTTATCAGCACTTATGAAAGTATACTTCGAAATATGTTAAGAAATATAATACTAAATGAGAAAATTCGCTAGTTTCATTAAAAACATTACCAGTTGGAAACAAAGATACCACATTCATGTAACACGTATTTTTTGTATTCGTTTTTGTGAATACCCCGAATGAGATGCAAAAAAGTTAGACACTGTAAATGCAGTAAGTTTTTCAGTCGATTTAAAAAATTCCGTTTGGTTTCGCCTCGGGCCAGAAAAGAATGTTCTCTTTTGTTTTCACAGTCAAGAATCTTAGTCCATTATCCTCCCAAAAAATCTCCCTGCAGATTATTGTAAATTAGCATAATAAAAATCATTGTTCAATGTTAAAGGCTAAAATCTATGTCTCATTGTATATTTTATTGTCAATATGCATACGTACGTTTGAATTTTACACCTACATGTCCTGCTCTAAATAACATTGGCTAAAATTTCGTTAGCGGCAATTTCACAAGGGAAACTTCATTCACTTTTTTGAGGCTACCGGCTTAATACCTATGACGATTAGAGACAATACGTCGTGCCGAATATTTTCCTCCATTATTTTTATAAATTAATGCACAAAAAGCTCTTAAATTTCCGTGTGGCTCTCTGTGTCAAAATATTAAACTATTTTACATCGTCGTTTATTCAAGGAAAAAACCTCGAGTTCTTGAGCTATTTTAAAATAAGTTATTAAAGGTTAGGATAAGTTAATATCATATAGGGTAGGCTAAAAAAACTGAGGGTAGTTCAGGTTGAGTAAGGTTTATGGTTGTATTAGAATACGTGTAATAATGTTTAAGGTTATGTAAGAAAAACCGTAAATATTTACAAGTGTGAAGCTAACTAGTGTTGATTTTGTTTAACCAAATAGTTTAGCAAATGTCATCATTGATGATAGAATTACAGCCTTGTAAACATCCGTTTCATATCTCCAACCTGCCTTTAGGCTACACAAGTATTCCGTCAAATGATTTTTTACCTTCCGTAAACAAAGCTATTGCTTGAACGAGTTTTAGCCATGTTGAATTTTGAAGTCCGTGGACGTCGGTTTTTGTAGGTTGCAGGGAACCATCAATATTGAAAGAAAACACCATCAATATCGGCTTCAAAAGATCGGAATCAGGGCGATTCCGGTTTGGACGATTTCACTTTGCCGTTGCTCTCTGTAAAACACACAGTTCTGCATGAAAGCGAAAATCCATCTGAAAGTTAAACCGTTCCCAAAAATTGAATAGAACGTTTCCACACAAGCTGTACTTCCTTCTCTTAAAGCATTACGGCGACGCTGTTTCTGTATTTTCTGAATCCGACGGCGCTCTTTCAAAAGTCTGGACTCTGGCGGGACCAGAAATGGAATTCCATGCAGTGGTTTTGGTTCGATCGATGCTTTGGAGCAATGCGACTGAAACTCAAACGAACTTTTAATGAAATTGCTCAGCTTTTGGTGACAGGCATCCTAAGATAGATTCCGGAGGGAAAATCCTGCCTATCCAGCCCAGGTTCTTTTCGGATCGGTTAATTGGAAAACCATTTGAGAGATCCGATAAAATGAGAGATCTTTAAAAGGGTCACTTCTTACAGCTCTCCGGCAAGCCAGCTGAAAAATCACCATTCGCAAAACTGAGATTTATGCGAAAATATTTCCTGGAATTTCCGGGCTCCAGGATTTCTTGGATTTAGAATCGGACATCCGGGGAAGTCGAACTGATTTTCCTTCATTCCTTCATTTTTTCCGAGTATGAAACTTCATCAGTGATCAGTGATGACGCTGGGATGTCATGAGAGTATTAAAAAACAAAGTGGTGTTTTATACTTATACGTCACATGAAATCATTGAAGTAAGAAAAACTAGAAACCTTGCTCGTGCATTTACGCGCAACTGAAAAAAATTTGCTTTAATAATGTTGTAATTTTTTCAATGTTATGCTGTATTGCTTTAAATATTTGAGAAAGTTCAAGATGAGATTAATTTTGGTGTCCAATCCGTGAGAATTTGATGAAATCAGTCACAGGTGCTATAGCAAAAAAGCTCCTTCTCATTTTATCCATTTAGTTATTTCATATAATTTTGATGAAAAAGTCCCTCTGCATTTTATCCTTTACGTTATTTTATGCAATTTTTCGTTGAAAGAGTTTTTTCACATGTTGTCCTTTTACGTCATTTTATATCATATTTCGTTCAAAAAGCTCCTTTCATTTTTTCCTTAGTCCTAGGATACAAATCCGGTATACATAAACCAGTAGTCAAGAGACCTGAAGATAACCTCAACCTAAGTTAAGATTTTCATTATTTTTTTGCAGTTTTCTACTGTTATTTCTACAGTATTAAGGTAATTCAAACGAGGATAAAAGAGAGGCGATAACTGTTGATTTCTAAGACGTTTTGTACCTTTACAGAGTCTAAAGTTGAGTCTAAGCATCAGTTTTCAAGCATGTGATACTACGAGCTAGGACTCCCAGATAAGCCAACTCCATGGCAAAAATTTCTAAAGTTTTTCAAGTAAAATGCAAAATGTTTAAACATGATTTTTTTTTTAACATTCAGATGATATTTTTGTAGAGTGTTGTCTCATGCCGAGTGCTCTGCATGGCCAAATTTCATTCGAAAAAGGCTCAAGTAGATGATTTTGGCTGGAAATACGCCAGTCCGGCAGCCCCAGTCTGTAGCGTGTTTAATCTACCCGAGGTGGCACCGGCAGCCTTAGGAAGGATCAATTTACGCGCGTGTAGGGAGTGGAGAGAAATGATGCTCTTTCTATGAGAAGATGATTTTCCTTTTCTACGCAGGAGATTAAATGGCTTCATCGTCCAGAAAATTAATACTGCCAATGTTGAGGATGGTAGTCTCTGAGATATTTTTATTTCTATACTGTAGGTATTAGATTCAAAATTTGGATTTTTAGAGTGGTTGGATCTCTCACGTTTAAATGAGCGATTCATTGCTGTACTATGTTCTTTAGAGATGTCAAAGACAATTTGTTTATGAATTTGTGTGTTTCTAGGAAATTTGCATGAAATTCCTTGCATCAATATTATATTTTTAAATTTGTTGATGATCGATCAAGCAAATGAAATTTCCCTTTGTTAGAAACTTCATGTAAATGTAAACAATTTCTGTTCTGCAAGCATCATCTGTATTATGTCTTTGAAAAATCTCGGTAAATAATTCAATATATTTTCATCATAAGAATCCTTCTCATTTATAAACTGTTGTGCTTATTGCGCATCAGAGTTTGTGGATTCATCCACCGAGCGCTGCCCGTGAACTTTACTTAATGGAACGTCGTATTTGTAAAGTGAGTCGGCAGTTATTATAGTGCTAATCAACAATTCTCAAGTCCGCGTCCATTTCTCAAGTTCCTTGAGAAGCGAACAAGTTTCTCTGATAATCCGCGTCATAACGTAATCAACAGCGTAAACAATTACGTATCTCTAAGTTCATAAAATTTTTGTTTCTGGTTCTAGAAAAATTCTGCACCCATTAGGCTTACGAACAAGAAAATAAACTTTCGGCATGATTATACAGGATCTAATAGATAAATCCGTACTAGTTTGTTAAGTTGTTGATAACCCTTATCCAGTGTTAACTGGGCAACACTGATCCGACCCAGTTATATGTAGCTGGTTATCTAACAAGCCAGCTACTGGACCATTTGACTTTGGAGAGTCAACATTGCGCAATGGAGCAAACCAAACGTTCAGTCATAAGCAGACCTTCTCCCGCGGGCCAAAGCACTGCGTACATTGCAAAATCGCCAAAATATCCCAGGCAAACGGTTTGTGATGTTTACATGCGATTCGATGAGGCTGACCATAACCCAAGGACCCTCCACAAGCGAAAAAGTGACAAAATGTTAACACCTCGCTTTCTGGCTGGCCTCAAAAGGAGGCTCAAAGGAAGTCTGACCGGAACACTCTCCACATCAGCCAGGAAGAGGGCCTGTCAGCGTCATGACGATCCACAGAGGCCTGAAGTAGCTGGGCTTAACCTCATATGCACAAGGTAAGAGGCATCTTTTGACCGACAGGATAAAGGAGGTTTGCTTGAACAGGTGCAGGAATTTGTTGACCTGGATTAAGTCAAATGGCTCGGTGATTAAGTTCTCTGATGAGAAAATTATTGAGGTTGATAGTGTCTTCCATACGCGGAATACCACTGGATCGCCTCCTCAAGCAGTGAGGTCCAACCCATGATGCCAACGAAGAAGTCAGCTAGCGTTGTGGCCATTTGTGGGGTTCCAAGTGAGGGTGATGTGTTAACTCACTTCTTCGCCGACCAAGAGAAAGTTAATGCCGTGGTCTATTGCAATGTTCTGGAGGACAAAATCATCACTAAGATGAAGTACAAGGCTGCTGGTTAGGAGTATGTGTTCCATTAGGACTCGTCCCCATCCAACACGGCATAGAAAACGGTCAACTTGCTCAAAGGATCTGGAGTGCGATTCTGAGAGAAGGATTTTTGGCCCTCCAACTCACCTGACCTTCACCACTTGAACTAATAATTCTGGTAACGAATCGAAGCCAGGACATTTGAGAGACATCACAACAGCGTTATGGCTCTCAAGGAGGACATCAAGAAGGCAGTGAGGTCGTTAGAAAAGACTGGTCAACAATAAACTAATAAAACTTCATTGCTTTCTCATTATTATTTCTTGAGCCATAATTATTTTAGAAAATAATTGAAATAATTATACGGAGTTATCCGTTAGACCGTTAACAGCGAAATATTTTCATTTCGATTGGGATAACCATTTTTTATCAATCGTCAAACACATTTATTTGCAAGAATCGATCCGCGGAAAAATTCTCCATTTTACATTACGCAAGCTCATTGTTGATAACAGCTTCAAGATCTAAACGCGAATTTTAAAGCTTGTCGTCTTCATCCTTTTTAGCACTATCCTGGCGATCAAAAAATCCTTCGAAAATGCTTTTAGATGTTGAAAACCCGGTCAGATTTAGGTTGTCTCAACATCAATATAAGTTTGAGAGCAACTTAACTACCTCACGGTCACTGACCGCCGTCGAATTAGCAGCCGCTGCTTCACTGAAGAGTGCTCCGCACTAATTACCGTCCAGCCTCAATACATGAAAGCGGCCGCGTTTTCTCCAAGTCTCCAAATGCCATTCATCCATAACGCTTCAAAACACTTTGAGGGTTTAGAAAGGTGCATCGAAAGCGCGAAAGTTAATCAAGTCGGTTTCTGAAGCAAAATATCACAGATGTGAGCATTCAAGATTTTGTTACTAAAGATAAAAATTAATATGACATGCAAAATTATCTGATAATGGGCTAAAATTCTTTTCATAAACTCTAAATTTGTACTAATTGCGTTAAAATCCATGGAAATAAATAGGCATTTGTATAGACGTCGAATTTGGGCAGCTAGGTAAACTATACGCTTATGGCACAAGCATGGTCACCAATTTCAGAGACTCATTGACCCACCGCACGCACTTCCTTCCAAGGTGTGCCGTCAGATGATCAAGTTTGATATCCGTCTAACGTCAAGATTCGAATTCTAAATGTAACTGTCACACCCGCGTGAGGGTTACCTACAAACCTCCTAAAATAAGAAAGTTCTTTGTGGCGCTCGTTTCTCTCATTTAAATTTCCTTAATATTAAGGCTAGAGTCAAACGTTTGCAAGGGTTTCACTGAGGAAATTTCCAGCAATTCAAAGGCTATTTCAAAATACTTGATTTCATTCATTTTCGTGCATACTAGATTAGTGAGCACTGTGATTTGTTCATCCATAACTGTGAAACTTATCCGCTACTGATTTTTTTATGAAATTAATCAAGTTGTTCGGTAATTACCTGCTGTTAAGTTCATCCTAGTTTAGTAAATGCAAAAAGTATTTTTACGTTATATCAAGTGTGATATGATATCAAATATTTAGTACATATATTGCAGTAATCAATTTTTAATTTTAGTACCTAAGATTGCGCTGCTACTTGTCTAGGAACCAAAAACCGAAGCTCAGGAAACCAGGGAAAACACACATTGTGAGAAGGAGAACTCTTAGTTGATGCTGTCGGCTTCAATGGAGAGGAAGGGAGTGTTTGCAAATCTTGAAAGCTCAATTTTATCCCAGAGCCAGCTTAGGACAAAATTAAAACTCCTCGCCTGAGTTTTCCTTTACTCAATCCAGCATTTGCTTGGAAGACACGTACCAAACAGTCGCACCCTCATTAGCTTCGTGGAATTTCACTAGTTTTCAACTCGAATGAAATGTTCTTCCGGACTGCTTTTACTTTCTCCTTCTAAATTTTCCTGTCACAATCTTTGAAAAGCATGCTCACCGCCTCTTTTATGTCTCGTTCAAACACTTGTTCTCGTTCTGATCGTGTTGATCAGTATCTGTTGCTGAACTTTTGGCCTTCGAGTGTTTACTGAGTTTTCGAACGTTTACTGTGCAATGGAGGGGCGCACTGCCTTACTTGACTTGACTAGCATTGTCTTGACTTACTCTCCAGAGTTTTGCTGTTCGCCGCTTGATTTGCGGCATACAACCTACTTTCATCGTTCGCCCGACGCAACGGTTGACAACACTCAGTTTCAGGACTTGAACCCTTCGTATGGCATAACTCATTATTTCATCGTTATGGAACGTTCGAAATTACTGCTTAACTTAATTATCATTCAACTTGTTTTAACTTTTCTACGAAACGCAGATTGTTCAAAACAACTACTACCGTCGCAGAATTTGATGTATTAAACCAACAAACATTTTTTCTTTATTTTAAACGTAGATGCAGCAGTGTAATATTGATAAGAAGAGAGTGTGATGATGAGATATTTTATATTATTGCTTATTCCTACACAAAAGCAGTTTTTACCCCTATGTCTATGACGGTAAACGAGTTGGAAGTATTTAATTATTCCTCTAAATAGTTTAATTGTTCTGTTTCTTCATATCAAATAACTGAAGCACTGAAAAATTGCATTAACATTAATTTGTGACAGAAACCTGACCACATGAAGATTTAAGGGAAACGAGTGTTTTTAAAAGATTAAAAAAAAACATTTTTTTCATTGAAACTTTCTACGGGAAACGACAGCTTGGAGGAAATTTACAAGCACGCATTTCTCAACCACAAATGACGTCAACACGTGAGAAATTTTCACATAAGCAATGTTCTTGCTCTGCAAATGTTGCTCTAGTTCGACGTGGCATTTTTACGAGCTCGGTTCTGGAGAATGGGAGTCGAAGTTATCACCAGCCCTACGACGCGAGTTACGACCCGTACATCAAAAAGTTCTTGTGTTCACAACGACACTCAGGAGGTATTTTTGTTGTCTATGACGAATATTCTAAGTTGTCTCTTAAATCAATGTAAAGACTGGTAAATCACGTGCTCTCGCCCATAGCAAGCGCTGTCATGCTCGAGTGAAAATGTAGGAATAATTCCCGAGCAAAACTTCGCTGATTTCAGGTTCAATTTTTTAATTTCCGATCCCCGGAAACATCTTACTGTTTTAACTAGATTAGTTACGATTATGTTTGCAAATTCATTTGGCTAAGCATTGTTTTATTTTCGTTGATAATTGCTCTCCATTTACCATCGTAAGATATCGAGAAATTGATGAGGTTGATAAAAGTATGGCTTGAGACGAAAACATTATGCAAACAATAAACTGCATTTTGTTGTATAAGGAGACTACCATTGATTAAACTTCGAAAATCCGACAGTTATGTCATATACTCTCCCCATGATGGGCCGGCCGACTGTTAAACTCTTGAATTTCATAGTTATGGATATTTGGTTGCGAAACGATTTGAATGGTTCTAGTAAAATTATTGTATTCATTCCACATTATTGTATACATGGTCATTCCATGCAAGCGTGTCCCTTTTCTCCAAGTGTGAACACGCACCTCGGTTTCTTTAAGTTCAATTTTTCAGAGTTCCTTTCATACAAAATAAAACTTCTAACTTATTTGCTTTATTGATTCTCGCTGATGGGCTTGCCATTTTTGCTCTGTTGATTTTCTTTCCTTACCAATCATGATTGTCGACCTCAAAGCTAAGCACAGCACTCCTCGCATTGTCTGCGGATGAGAAATCACCTCCATCTTCAGAAAATTGATCAAAGGTTTGATGCTTTGATTGCTCTTGAATTAACTAGAGGTCTTTCCCTTGCAATGCACACTCACACATTCGATCACTTCATTTGATTTGACATCCGAACAGTTCATACTCGCATACATTGAATAAATATTATTGCTCTTTCTCGGTCATTTTAACGAGAATTTCCAAGCTTGCTTCAAATTTACTGTTATTTCAATAATTTTCTGACTCATTGGGTGAACTTTTTGTTATTGGACGCGCAAGTGTTTGTTTCCAATGCTTTTACTCAATGAGTTAGATGTAATATTAATTCATCTTTGTTCTTTTCTGAGTCTTTGCATGTGTAAAAGGCCTGCCAGACCACTCGCCCTGAATGTTTCGCAATACCAATTGGAATCTTAAATGCCATCTCTAACCCCTATTTTACATTTGTATATATTTTCGAAGCTAATAATGATAAAATTTGTGCATGCATTTCACAATTCTATTTTATTCGTTGTTCCTACATGAAACTGATTAATTTACCACAGACGTGCTTATCTTTACTCGGTGATCTATTTTCATCTCTACTCCAACAAAATGGAGTTCAAATACAAAGAGGTATTTGATCACTTTAAAAAATGATGGTATAGATTCAATTCTAATCGGAAGTTCGATTGGTTTTCTTGACTATGAGCCACGGTGGAAGTAACAAGGTAGTGTCAAATCAGATTTCTTTCGTCGATCGTGTGGCACTGCTGACGTCATAGCAACGAACCAACAGCAGCGTTCACATTCCATTTGACAGAACTGCTAACCCCAAATCTGGCTCCACTATTGGCCTAACGATATGTCGCAATGGTGACGGCATAAAGTTTGTTTGAAAAAAAGCCGTTCAATTGGCTAGGTGAACAAGAGGAGGTGTATAATCTCCCATTGAAATGACTCTACCTTGTTTCCTCTACCTTGCTATGAGCTCACTATCGGTATGCATGATACCAACATTTAGGAGCAGACCTGCCAGTCCACACATCGCACGGCCACTAAAGTTGTGCTATCTTCATACGCTCAAACTAAAGACGACGACGTGTGTCTCGACGCCACCGAAGCGATTCGAGACACCCGTGTTTCTGTGTTGCAGCGCACGTGAATTCGAGCAGGGCTGAAGCTTGCAATGCATTAAGGAACAGGGGTATTTTCTGGTGCTTGTGAGAATTGTTGACGAATTCAAGGGGATTAAATCAAAATAAGCCCTCACACATTCACACTGAAATTGGAAGTGTTTATGAGGCGCCGTGTATTTGCTACAATGTGTTACACAAACCTTGTGGTTTGTTCACGCGTCGGAATATGTTTCTCGTATTTTGCTTGATATGCATGAGACATGTTTTACCGTCATATGTTGAAATTAAAGACGACGTTATGTCCTTCAAAGCCGCCAAGACTGTCGCAGGCCTGGGAACGAAATACAAATACAGTACATGACGGCGGCAATATTTGGTCGTGGTGAAACGGGTTGAAAGAGCGAGGAAAGAGGCACAAAAGAGAGCAGGTACCAGATGCAGTTGGGTATTAATAGCTATATTGAGCAGGCTTTAAGAACGGGAAAAAATCATCGAGCAATTGCCATGATAGAGGAATAAGAATCATCGTTAACCTGCATTCCACGGCATGAAAGACTCCTTGTACTCAGAAAAGTGCTTCATTTTTTGCTAATCTTTTTATTGCAAAGCAGAAGCAAGCCGGTAGGAGCTAGTCTATAATCTACTAAAGTCTTATTGACTTGTCTTTCGCTGCGTCACGCAGTGAACTTCCGTGTGTTGGCTTCAATTTCTTTGCAACGATATAATATATTCCGACATATTCTAACGAAATATTTCATCAGTAGACTTTAGAATATCCGTTTCGGTGAAGGTTTTTATTATAACTATTCAAATTAGACATCTTCGGTTGCACATCTTAAAATTTGTTTTGGAAACATTTTACATAATAATACACGAGTATTCTAAAGTGTGCACGGGAAATTTCGGAACTTGCTTCAATGCAATTTTGTAAATCTATTGAGATCACAGTTGAATTTCAATGGTCAGCAGGGTCTTCAACAAATGAATAGAGAGGATCTCAAAAATATTAGATCGATGTGATAACGTTTCCTACGATACTCAGTAACCCTGGAGTACAAACGAAGGAACATCATTTATGCATACTGTGATGCGTACAGTGAATGTTCATAATGTAAAAACATTTGGGACGACAGATTTTCCGTCACATCAGTAGATATACTAATGATGGAGTTCTTTTGAATTGTAATTTTTTTAAATAATCACATCAGCTTTTATTCGTGAATCGGTAGCTCACCTTTTTTTAATTTTCTCAAGTGCAAGCACAGAAACTATTTGAATCGGATTTATAAGACAGTATAAATGTTCTTTTCTTTCATTTTTAGCTATGTTGGTAATTTTGTGCGTTTTTTTAGGTGTCATTACAGCACCATGGAAATTATTTTGAAGCATGATATATGAATACGCGGAAAATTCATCCACAGATTTTTATTTGTTCGTGTTTTTTGAAGGAATGAATGTTTCGTTACGTTGCTTTGGGCCTTTCTTTCTACTTAAAATTCGAAAATTAAGAACTAGCCTCATCCAACATGCTGAATAAGTTTCAACGCCTGCATTTTTTTAATCAGCTCAACACTGTAGCAGTTCGGCGTTGTAATAATAATACAGTAATACAGAAATCATATTCGATTTTACAGCTTTTCTTTTCCTGCATGGCTGCGCTTGTAACTGCTGTAATTCCACCAGTTAACCCGCTGATGGAAAGCAAACCACACTGGTGCCCACTGTGGAGCTCCCTAATGATAATTGTATATTCTGGCATTGTGTTTTACTGCAGTGCGCGTATAGATTTCACGGTACTAAATATCTAGCGGCTGCTATCGATCTTCGCAGAAACTTAACTATACTTGAAGCACTGTGTTTCTCTAAATATATTTTGAAGCGTTTCATTTTGTCGAACTACAGAAAATCATTGGAAGAAAACGTTTCGATTAATTTTTGGTCATTTTCAACTATCTGAAAAATACAAAAACACCGAATTATAACAAGTTCAAAATACAATCATCAGTGGAATATGTGACATTAAAAAAAAAGAGAGACAGAGACTACACTAATTGCAGAGGGAAGGCTGATTGCGTATTGTTTAAGGTAGGTTTATCTTTTAAAATGAACAGGGATTCTAAAATGCGAAGGGAAATTGTACCGGTTGTTGGAGAAATTATTTTAAAATCGTCTAGCCGAACGGGAAGGTCACAACTCTCTGCATGAGAGCGAACAGCAGATTGGGGAGGGGAAGAGAGCAATTGTTTAGTTCGAAAACTCCTACTGGCACGCTCAGCAACAAGAATATCCAGGGCTCGAATGGTCGAACCCACGTATTCAGACGCACACCGTGCGCAACAATATCTATAAATGACGGAGGAGAGCATGCCTTTAGGTAGTTTGTCCTTGTGATTGAAATGAGACCCTGTTTTATATGCATTGACCAATACTATTTTGAAGCCGACATGTAAAAAGTATTTAGACAGCAACAGGTAAAAATCTTTTTTCAATTCTATTCCAAACCGAGAAACTGTAGTTGGTTTTTGGTCAGGAATATAAAAAATATGTTATTGCTATTGAAATGTAGATGGGAAGCTTTTTCTGTAGTTTCAATAACAAGAGTTCTAAGGAAATCAACATAGAGGCAGTGAACTCAGCCATCGCGCTGCTCCCAGGCATCTTTTATCCATTCTCCATTGATTCAAAACGACGCAAACGAAAGCAGAGAGATGAACAAATTGACTGTCACACGAATAATTGTGATGTAATAAGAGAGAAGAGATGAAAATCATCAGTCCATGTATTTTTTTTACATTGTTTAATTTTGTTACTAATATTAGGTCAGTTGAATACAAGGCTTATAACCATGCCCTATTATTTTGTCTATTTTTACTGTAAATACATGAAATGAAAATTAAGGCGAGAAAGAAATGAAACTGCACTTGTGTGGTTTCTTCACCACACAACGCGACATCACAAGAAAGACTCGATGAACTGAGAGACTCGATCAGTTACTAAGGTAGGGCCAATATTCATTACTTTCGTTGATTTATTCCATGAAAAAAGTTGACACGTCCCCTACTATCAGAATTTCATTTCAAACCAATTTGCCATCATGTTATAAATTTTCTAAGGTTTCCATCCCATACTTTTTTAGACAATCGAGAATTGAAATTTAAATCTTATATGTGTGTGCGTGCAAAAATTCATGATAATGGTCTGATTTCGCCAAAAAATGGTGACAATTGAGCTAAGGACGAAATACCAGATCAGAGGTGCAGGTCGTACATTGGTATTAATTATGGCTTGTACAAGAAACAGTTTATCATCTTGTGAAAATTGTCATCAGTGTGTCATGCAGAAGATATAGAAAGCAAAAGGATAAGTTGAAATCTACTGGCACAAGTGAAACCTTTTTCATAGTCTTGAGCCTAAAAATTTAACATGAAAAACATGAGGTGCTATAAGCCAACGAGCAATTTTGAAATTATACGTTTTCATAATCCAGTGATGAAATGAAAACCAAAGGATTTCCTGTTAAACTTCGTTATTGATTTTGAGTGTAATCTTCATCTGCTCAGTCCTCAAGTGAGAGCTTGCGATCTTAAGGGATGTCATGTCTCATTGGCTCGCTGAAAATAACTCTGTTTTGCGCGCCATGTAAGTCTTACATGGCAGCTTCAGAAGATGAATGACTCTACTGACACGGTCGAGTGTAGGACTACGTTGACTACACGCGAATTCTTGGGCCTTTTTTCACGTTTCAAGGTTAGATGGTGATCTCTGAATGGATAACTCTAGCGTTATCTGAAAGATTAATTAGCTTCTGGAGTTAGACTTCTGCAGTGTTTTAATTCTCGTGGAGGCAAGTAAAGTTTAACTAAAACTTTGTGTTGCGCTACTTGATGCGTTTTTAAAACTATCATAGCTTCAGGAGTTCTTTGTCTGTTGAGTTTATGCATGTTAAAGGTACAAAGGTAGCCTGCTATATTAATGATAGCGTTGGAATTGGTAAAATGATTTTTTGAGGGAATTTTCGATGATGAACTATTCAGTTACGTTTATTTCCTCTATCAATAAAATTCGTGTTAAAACATAGCAGCAAAATAACACATTCTTTGGTAATCTAGTTATTACACTGATTGGTGCATGAACTTAACACACATATATATATAAGATGTAGTTTATCGTCTAGTGGAGATTGTTAAAACGGTGCTTTGCAGAAAATGCAAAAATTCCAAGTGTATGGTAAATGTTATTGATATTAGAGGAAAAATTCAAATAGTCTTGTGCCCAGAAAATGTTTGAGGCCGCTCACTGTCATGCTCACCATGTGGAAGCTCAGCAATTAGATAAGCTCTTATTGCTGGCGGTGTCAAACTTTTATACTGATGGACAAAAAATGGCTATTGCGGATTTCTAACGTTGCTACGGGCCGGAAATCAAATCGAGGGAACGCAGCAGGTTTCGAAAACGACAGACATTTTTACAGCTTTTTTACACACTGAAACGACAGCTTTTTTTACGTACTGTGTTTCATAATGGGACATCTGTCATTAGAAAGTGGTGTAATATGAAAGGAATAGGTAATGGCTCAGCCATTTTCATCCCACGCAAAAATATTGAGTTGAGTAAGCAAATAGTTTTAAAACTTTCAAATTGAAAGACAGCATGTAAATTTTTTAACAGAAAACCACCGTGATCCCCAACATTGTTCAAGAACTTGGCAAACAAAAAAATATTGCTCACTCGTTGTTCTCCTAGTGTTATTCTTAGGCATTCAAATTCAGGTAAGAATTCTATTTTTAAATTATTTCATGCAGCATGAGTCAAATTAGAAACCTGCGGTGCTTTCAGAGTAGGTCAGAAATGATATTTTCTAAACGCATTTCCTTTATTCTGTTCACGCCAACGATTTCATCAGCCTCAAAATTCGTTCGTTTCGGTCTCCTTTTTCCTGCGCATTGTCATGGTAAAACGTTTATTGGATTCCAGGCCGAGTCACACTTCAAAAAGCAGCTGCTCGTAACCTAGATACAGCAGAGTCAAGATGCTNTACTGTGTTTCATAATGGGACATCTGTCATTAGAAAGTGGTGTAATATGAAAGGAATAGGTAATGGCACAGACATTTTCATCCCACGCAAAAATATTGAGTTGAGTAAGCAAATAGTTTTAAAACTTTCATATTGAAAGAGAGCATGTAAATTTTTTAACAGAAAACCACCGTGATGCCCAACATTGTTCAAGAACTTAGCAAACAAAAAAATATCGCTCACTCGTTGTTCTCCTAGTGTTATTCTTAGGCATTGAAATTCAGGTAAGAATTCTATTTGGAAATTATTTCATGCAGCATGAGTCAAATTAGAAACCTGCGGTGCTTTCACAGTAGGTCAAAAATGTTATTTTCTAAACGCATTTCCTTTATTCTGTTCACGCCAACGATTTCATCAGCCTCAAAATTCTTTCGTTTCGGTCTCCTTTTTCCTGCGCATTGTCATGGTAAAACGTTTATTGGATTCCAGGCCGAGTCACACTTCAAAAAGCAGCTGCTCGTAACCTAGATACAGCAGAGTCAAGATGCTCTTGAGTCTTAACGTTAATTTCAGTGCTCTTCTCTGGAAATGATTACACAGCCAGGCCCATTCGGCTGGAATATTAAAAAGAAAGAGATTCCTGACGCTGTAATTTCCCTCGATGTTAAAACGTCTAAGCCTTGTCATATTTATACTAATTTTTTTGCCCCGAAGTCCAAGCATGACTTTCGATCTTGTGAGGGTCATTGACTTTTAGCCTATTTAGATGGGTAGGTATTCAGTTGGGTATAGATGTATTCATAAAAAACGATGATTGAAGCTGTCAAATATATGTAGGTGCATATATATTTATATATATATTACGGATGCCAATGTGTATATTTATTCTTTTAGATAAATCAGTTTTGAAAGATATTTTTTCATTCCTTAGTATACTTGTTTAAATTTTTCCAGTTGTGACAGGTGTGAGACAGGGATGTGTGATGTCGCCGTGGTTGTTTAATTTGTTTATGGATGGTGTGGTGAGGGAAGTGAATGCCAGAGTGTTGGGAAAAGGTGCGCAGTAGGTGGGACGAAATGGTGTGTTTTGGGAAGTGTGTCAGCTGTTGTTTGCAGATGATACAGCGCTTGTGGCTGATTCGGAGGAAAAACTGCGGAGACTGGTTGCAGAGTTTGGTAGAGTGTACGAAAGGCGTTAACTGAGGATAAATGTGAATAAAAGTAGGGTGATGAGATGTTCAAGAGGTGCAGTGTTTGGAACTTTGGATGCGAGGATGAATGGTGAAGTGTTAGAAGAGGTAGAGCATTTTAGGTACCTCGGGTCGGATGTGGCTGTTGAGGATAGTATGGAAATGGAAGTGAGGCATCGAGTGAGTGAAGGCTGTAAGACATTGGGTGCAATGAGGAAGTTTTTGAATGCAGGAGTTTGAGTATGAATGCTAAGAGGGGACTGTATGAAAGTTTGATTGTGCCNGATGGTTTGGGCATGTTGAAAGAATGAATGTTGAGCGGCTGGTGAAAGAGATTTATATGTCGGAAGTGAGTGGTATTAAAGTGCGAGGTAGACCACGGATGTGTTGGATGGATGGGGTGAAGCGTGCTTTGCATGAAAGGGGTCTGACTGTGGATGTGGCGAGAGGGATGACTGCGGACAGAAGTGAGTGGGGGCAGTGGATAAGAAGGTTATTTTATTTTTGACGCTCTACTGGGAGCTTGCCCGCGTGTGTTGGGGTTGACCTGTCCTTTGCGGGGGGAGGGGCTGCACTCAATGAAGCGGTCGGAGTAAACCAGCTAAGGCTGTCGGGCCTGACTGTGGAAGGTGGTTGTGCTGGGCTGCTGCTGATCCTGGCAGTTCTGGTGCGGCCAGTGCTGCCTCTCTCGCATCCTAGTGTCTAAGAGTGTTGATTGTGGCCTGCTGTCGGCTACCCTCCCATAGGGAGGAGAGGCCTGGTATATGTATGTATGTATGAATGTATGTATGTATGTTTAAATTTTCAACATTATAGCAATAGATTTTTTTTCTACATATCCGTACTCGTTTTGATGTTGCCTCGGAAAATTTAAATCAGTGTTCTTTAATATTGTTAATATCTTCGCATAAAAATGATTAATTTTTTCACTCGATTGGTCCCAATTTCAGGTAATTAATTTTCCCTGTAGAATTTTGTGTAAAATTCAGATATCAGTTGGCTTCTTTGAAATTGAAGTTTCCGTCTTCTTTCGGTAGAACGTGAAGGAATTAACCAAATTCTTTAGTCAAAATATTAATGTGTTTTCTCAGTGCTGGAATTGGGCGCTATTGCACGTCCTGAAAATAATTTTACAGCCACTGCTGCTTTGAAGCTTGGGAAATGCCACGTGTGGCGGCGACGAATTCGGTTCAAATATTAATACCTCGGAAGAACCTTGGTTAAAAGAGCTTCAAAAAATCCCATGAGTTTACGGAATCCAATTCGGGAAAAAATTGAGCATTTGAAGATGCAACAGCTTTAGATATTTTAGGTTCCTCAAACTGAGTAAAGGCTCCGTAGGGAGGAACAGCGTAAATGTATTACGCTTGGCTAGAATCCCAGGCAGTCGAAGCGAATGATTTATGTGAGATTAAGTCAGTGATGGGGCATTGCATGCGAAATGTGGCTTTACGAAGAGACTTTCAGAGCACAAGAAGGAACTCTGAGTAGCAGCCTGCGCGAAAACAATCAAAATCAGACAGAGTGATCGCTCGAAATAAACTTGAAAGAAAGAAAATAAATGCTTGATTCACACACGAAGATGAAGAAAAAATACTATTAACTCGATCGGACGATAAATAAGCGATTAGTCCGTCATATGAAAGTTAATAAAACGAAGAACAGTTGCTCGATTCTAAAATAAAAAGTGAGAGGTTTCATAAAAAGGCAAGTTCAGGATTACGACACATGCTGAGAAGTTTTTACCAATTGGTCAAATGCTGGAAAATCTAAGCATTATGATAAAAAGAAGAGCCAAGGAGTAAGTGAAAATTTAAATGCTTACGCTTCGAAGTGTTCAAAATTCTACTTTCAGTTCTGCAAAACTCAAAAGTCAGTCGCAAAATGAGGGGAAAATAGAAAGAAATTAAATGTTCGTTGGTTGAAGGTAAATAAATGAATATCATACTGATGTTTTTTTCTAATAAAGCTGAAAATGTTGCAGGTAAAAATGGGGCAATAATGTAAATTTACAAAAAAAACATTTCGAATGAAAATAAGATATCTTGCGTATTTTTTGAGAGACTTCTTAGGAATCGTACAAATTCAATGACTTACATGATATAAGAGAATATTAAAAAAGAAATAATAACTTTTCTCAAGTGTCTTCCTTCTTCTTCAGTAGGGGAACTCGCCCACTTTCAAAATAGGCGATCCTCCAAATGAGCTTTTGGTTCATGGTCAGGTACATTAATGAGCTCAGCGACATTGTAGAGGCTGAGTCAGAAAATATTTAGCTCCTATTTTTGCACTGCACGCCGAACTAGCAGCGTAAATAGGAGTCTTTTTGGCGTTCATTTCCCCTACCTACGTAATCCTTCACACCAAGTCCTACCCTGTACCACGACCGGATTTCTACGGTCGTACATCTGCCTTTGATCTTGCCATCATACGCACCACACGCACAGCAAAAATAGGTCGTCTCGCTTCCTCCACACGCCAACAAACACAAAATGCGCCAAACATTAATCGAATTTGTTGTTGAATTTCTTTCGGTAAAACTATATGGATAGATATATTTGATTGCTTGCCTCACATGGTAATTTGTGATATCTATATAGCACTTTATCGCTCGCTGCTGTTCGCGGTGAAATAATACTCGTATTCTTGCTCCATCTGTTAAGCGAACTGTTATTTAGAATTGTAAATAAGGGACCATAACTTTTCATAGCAAGCAACACGCAGCAGTGAATGTTACGGAGGCTAAACTCTTCATACGGACGTCAACGTTCATATATTATATGTAAACGCCAACCACGTTTTGCGGTGCAATTTCCTGATGTAGGGAAACTTTTCATTTCCGGCCTGCTTGCGTAATAAGAAGTTCAGCGTCTTGTGAAATTTGTCCTTTCATTGCTAGGGATCATGTGTGATGTGTGTCAAGTAAAGCCTTGTTTCTTCAATAAATGTGCAGCGGGGTAAGCGTGAATCTACTTTGTAAGTTTTAAATGCATGGTGTGTAGAAAATGACATACATCGAATTTTGCTGTATATAGAAATAATTAATTCAGACGAGTACGTTCTTACGGTTTGTCCAGCTAAGAAGAGACATACTACGCATAAAATGAGCCCTGTTATACAGTACGTGTTCGAGACACCCCTCAGGCGGTAGAGTTCAGTTTGTACGCCATTACTGACTAGTACATTTCCAAATTTCCAATAATAAATCATGCATTGAAGGGTTAAGTTACTTCAGATAGTAGGTAATAATTGAATGAATATATAGGTAATGTTAGGGCAACTGAAAATGCGCGCTGAAGAAGCTGAATCTTTAAGTTGATACTGCAGATGCAAAAGTATTTTAATGATTTGTTTCGCACTACAAACTCCAGAACGTGAAAATTTCACTGCCCAAGCTACACTCAACCAGTCAAGAGAATCCAGGTTGAATTTCAATAAAAAGCATACGAGGGTCTTTCTCTTGGCTTTGTTTATTTGCATGCCTATTACCTGTTGTTAGCGTTAATTCATCTCTTCTTCAAGTGTGTATTTTCTCCAAAGAAGTAAGTATCAGGTTATCCGGAGAATGGTAAGAAAAACGTTACTAAATCAATCCTTTACATTTTTGATCAACAAAAATACAAACCATTTTTTTGCACAATGTTTCTCCATCTTTCCTTCAGCTTGAAAACACCCTTTTCCCAGTATTGCGATGGATTTACGGCAAAGAATTTATCAAAGTATCTTTCTAAATCATCTAAGGAATTAAAATTTTTATCGTTAAGAATATTCTGTCAAAACTTGCATAAGTTAAAATCCAAAGGAGCAATATCTGGTGAACATGGTGGGTGGGGTAACACACCACAGTCAAGCTGCAGGAATTTTTGTCTGGCTTCCAAAAAAATCGGTAGTCTTGTATTATTTTAATGGAAAATAACATCTTTTCTGCCGATTAATTCTGGACGTTTTCTGTGAATTGTTTCTTTTAATTCGTTTAGCTGTGAGCAGCATTTGAGCTCGTAGTACAGATTTCCTTTCCGATACTACCAGATACAAAGCAGAAACTTCTTAGGGTGAAGACCTACTTTTGGGGTGGCTAAGGGAGGCTCGGGTCGCTTACTGCAAGTTCGTTTTCTGTAAACGTTTTGATACATAATTCATTTAACATCTCATGTCGCAATTTAGTTTAAAGATGATTGCTTTTATTCTGTTTATTACGCAAATCACTGATGGAAATGGGATCCAAAAAGTTCTTCTCACTAGCCACGTAGCACCCAAACATTGTCGCGATTTGCGTCCCCCAAACTTTACTAGGTGCTCATGAAAGGCGGATTTTGATAGGTTGAGGCTTTCTACTAATTCTCGGGTTGTGGAATGTGGGTTATACTTATTTAGTGACTATTCGGTCATCATCTGAAGAGGATAGTCTGCCTGATCGCTCTTTATCAACAAGGCT
Organism: Platorchestia sp. MABIK; assembly: GCA_014220935.1. Lineage (NCBI taxonomy): Eukaryota > Metazoa > Arthropoda > Malacostraca > Amphipoda > Talitridae > Platorchestia > Platorchestia sp. MABIK. The sequence continues at coordinate 148,877 of JACJUY010001136.1, forward strand.
TCAAGCTCCAGCTCCGAACCTCGCGAACCACTTCCGTACAGTTCTTTCGGATGAAGAATCATCACGGTAAGCTGAGCATATTTCTTTGGTTATTGGTAGGCATTTTTCCTTTCTGGCTATCGAAAAGCATCACGTGTCAAAAATTAATATTTTATCTTCCGATTTAAAGGGTTACAGAATTAACACAGGTTATTGGACCTCAAACCTTCTTCCACGAAAAGATAGCTTGAGCTGTACTCTAAGTAGAGGTGTAGTCAAGTCCTATTTTCCTGACTCAATCCTGTTTTAAAATATGTCGTATGATGAACAACTTAAAATCGGTAGGAACTTTTTTGCATCCCAATACGTTCTTCTGCAAAATTACTAAACTGAGTGAGTAGAATTTTATCACTCGAGTCTGTCAGTGCAATGAAGACCTAATGGAGAATTTTGGCCTCGTAAATTTTTATGAACTCAAACTGTATCATTAATGAGCTTCATTAAATAATATTTTGATGCTTGGACTTACCTGCAGGATGATACCATCTCTCAACATTAACGAGACGAGACTCAACATCCTAGAGGGGTCAGAAAGTCCTCTATGTGCCATAAAGATCACAGACTAAAAAAGTTCTTGGATTTCATTCTTGTTCCCCACGGCCACTAGGATCATTAAAACTCTAATCCTATAAACGTGCCCAGTGAGCTCTGCTCAACAAATACTACGCAACAAATGGAGAAAAATTAACAATCTACTATGAATATGTGCAAATATTGTTCAGTTTTGTGAGCCACGCATGGGAGACAATATGGTAAGCCATGTCTTGAGAGGCCTACCGAGCAACGGAAAGCTAACATGTGGGCCAGCGTTTGTCAACATCATTATGACTTGTGCCAGGGGGCTTAGCTCAGACGAATGGGGGCACATGGCCTGGTCCTTGGAGTAGCTCAGACGAATGGGGACACATGGCCTGGTCCATGGAGTAGCTCAGACGAATGGGGACACATGGCCCGGTCCTTGGAGTAGCTCAGACGAGGGACACATGGCCCGGTCTTTGGAGTAGTTAAGACGAGGGACACATGGCCCGGTCCTTGGAGTAGCACAGACGAGGGA
>JACJUY010001137.1:0-33597 GCA_014220935.1 Platorchestia sp. MABIK
ATCCAAATGTGGTAAGATAGCCTGACGTAGTAGTTTCGTGACTGAGTCAGAAGTTTTTCCGACCACAGAGCTTTAAGAGCGCATTCTGTATTGACGAGATACAGTTCATTTTAATAAGATTTCAGTTCATATCGCGGGTAGGCAATTCTGCGCGGTTACTCTGCTACGTTGACTTGATCTGGGGCCTTCTTAATTTCTTCCCAACATCTGTAAAATCAAATTTTGCTCCACTCATTTTTGCTCCATTAATTTCTAAAATGTTTTAGCCCGTCACACATTTCGGAACATGAATAGCTCGTAACATATTTCTTAACAAAGCCTTTCATATCTCGTTCACATCATTTTGAATAATTTTAAATTTTAACTGTATACTCTACTCTTTTAACACGTTCACTGCCTCTATTCAACGTTTGCGTGGCGCTGAATTCGATATTTACTCGAGACGAGGCTTGATTTCTAACCTATCTCTTCAGTTTACGGTTCATGTGAATTTACACAAACTGTTGTTTTGATTGATCCTGTAATGTGAATTTGCGGTATAATCTCTCGAGGAAGCAAAGGTCCAGATAAATATCCAAGTTGAAAATTCGTCAATTGACAAAGCTGCACTCGCTCTCACTTCTTCAACTCCTTTTCAGCGACCCCTTTAGTGTAAACCTTTTATGTTGAGAATGTTTTGTCTCGTTATTTTTTAGCCTTTTGAATGCAAAACTCGCTGACTGCTGAGAAGGGCTCTAAATCGGAGCATAAACTGACTTGTCTGTGGCTATGGACGAGTTTACTCGTCGCGCTCTGTTATTACCTTCGTTTTTATGTTTTAAATATTGGTACAATTTAATATGAACTAGCGATTTTTTAGAAGAAAAAATTTAAAAGATTTTTAAAGTAAAGTTTGGATGATGTGCCTGACCGACTTCTGAAACAAAATTTTGATTAAATGACGTACTAACTTTGTAAAAGCAAAACTTGAATGATATGTCGTACTTAGTTTGGAAGGAAAATTTGAATGATATATCGTACTGACTTTGGAGGTAAAATTTGAGTGATAAATCGTTCTAACTTTGGAAGTAAAATTTGAATGATATATCGTACTAAGTTTGGAAGTAAAATTTGAATGATATATCGTACTGACTTTGGAGGTAAAATTTGAGTGATAAATCGTTCTAACTTTGGAAGTAAAATTTGAATGATATGTCGTACTAAGTTTGGAAGTAAAATTTGAATGATATATCGTACTAACTTTGGAAGTAAAATTTGAATGATATATCGTACTAACTTTGGAAGTAAAATTTGAATGATATATCGTACTAACTTTGGAAGTAAAATTTGAATGATATATCGTACTGACTTTGTAAGCAAAGTTTGGATGAAATATCATACTGACTTAGGAAGTAAGTTTTGGATGATTCGTTAGATTGACTTCGGAAGCAAATTTTCAAAGATTTATCTCACTGACTTCGGAAGGAAAGTTAGGATGAAATACGTCACTGACTTCGGAAGCAAGGTCTGAAAACTGGTACATTTGTTCCGGCAGAGCGGGGCAAAGCGCCGAGTGCCCCATGGGACTGTCATGGGGAGCGATGCTGTCTGATGAAGACTTTGAAGCGCCGCAGCTGGACCCCGGCATCTCTCTTGACTCTTTCTGCGTGGTGGACTCACAAGGACGCTCCGGGCACGACCCCTGTGGCAGTCTCGGCTTTACGCACCAGGAGCCTCCAAGGATTCCTTTAAATCCTAAAAACCTGAATCGCAATTCCAGAAACCATAACAGTGAAGACCACAACCAGAGCGACGTTAGTGGCGATGTCAACCGCGTCAATAACATCAATAATAACGATCACACGAAGATTTTAGGCGTTCCCAACAGTCATCAGTCAGAGAACGATCAGTTGGTGTCTGTTTCCAGCACTCCTGAGATGCGCTCTATTTTCATGGACACTGTGGCGTCCATTGGTACCTCTGCTCAGCCCTCAAGTAATGCTGGCAGCCGTTCTTCGAACAGAAACTATTGTCAGAGCTTATGCAGCAAAAAAAGCAGTGTGGTGTCAGTCACTATCTCTGGAGGTGAGGTGGGTTGGCGAGTAACAGCGTGTGGCGATGTTGCATTCCGCCCTGGCGTGTCACCGTCCATCCCTCAAGGTGCCAACACTAAATGGTGGCATGTTGCGCGAGGCCACCGTGAAATGACGTGCGGTAATCGACTGACGCGGAAGAGGGGAAGTTGGAGAAATACAGTTGACCCTCAGACGGGAAACAGCGAAAATGACTCTGACACTGAGGAAAGCACAGCACGCACAATGATCTCAAGCAATACTTCGTTTCTATGGCTAAGCCATCCCGGCGATCGCTTCGCCCTCATGCATCCCGTAGCTGTCACGGGGTCAGTGTGGTCTCCAGCTGGCAGTGACCGTTGGTCTACAATATCTGCTGAAGCACTGTTTGCTCATCACGGGGCTCTTGCTTGCCTCAGTCCGACTGGAGGGCTGTATCTCATAGACCCAACTTCCCTGGCTCCCACGGAGGTGCCATTGCCTGATATTTCCCCTGCTGTGTGTGTGGCGCAGCGCCCTGAAACCTTATGGCTTCTGTCAGCGTCTGGAGATTTGTGGATCCGTGGAGACGTTTCGTCCTCGTATGTTGTCGGCACCCACTGGCAACGTTTGGACCTGACGCAGATCAGCGACGTGCACTTAAGACACGTGAGCCTCGGCATGGAAGTCGCGTGGGCCGTGGACACGCAAGGAGGAGTGTACATGCGGCAAGGAAGTCTAAGTCCCCCACACCCCAACGCCTGTCCCCAGGCCTGGCTGCAGGTGGACCGGCACCCGTTACCGCACGGGGCGATCTTCACAAAAGTTTTCGTGGGCCCGGACCGCCAGTTAGTCTGGGCTACCGACAGTCGGCATTGTGTGTACGTGAGAGTCGCCATCTTCTCAGATCTGCCCATCGGGGTGGACTGGGAGCCTGTCTCCGGCATCAGAGCCTTGAATATGACCATCAGCGAGACAGGGCGCGTGTTCGCCGTGACGGAGGAAGGCGAGGTGTACGAGAGGCACGGTGTGGATCCGCCCTCCAACTACATCGGCACGTCCTGGCATAAGCTGCCCGGCACTCTGGCCAGCGTGTCAGGTATGGTGTTCGAAATGGTGTCCTGCTAGAGAGATTTAGTGATCGGTAAGAAATGCATATATGAACTGGCATTCTGTATTCTCTTCAGCAGTGAGCAAAGTCAGGGATGGCATTAAGTGGGTTCGTCACATACGTTTTTTCCAAAAGGCTTTTTAGAATGGACAGTGACTGCGCTAAATGTGAGACAGCGTCTCGCAATTAAATTAGGATTGCGCTGGTACCCATGGAGTGGTCGAAAGTCAAAGCTGCAAATTTCTTCTCGTTCGTACACCTTGTCGATAAATTTCAAGTCCTTTTAATTCCGTACTTCTTGCTGCTTTCCCATTTCTCTCTTGAGAATCTCTTAACTGTTATTAGAGAAGCTTGAACTGTTTAAAAAACCATTTCTGTACTCATTAGCTGTAGTTTGAGAGCGACAGAACTAGAAAGCCTCTTTATTTGTTACAAATGTTCTTCAATTATTTCAAGCTCATCTCCTGCTAGAGGGAAAACGATCAATGTTATTGATTTTAAATCTACTAGGTGCAATTCATTATTAGTATTTTCAAGCGTACCCATAAAAGTCTAAGTTGAAACGTGAATGTCAGTTTTTGTTTTTTTGCGTATCCACCCAACCCACTCCTTGACGGTGAGTCAAATTCTTCTCCATGATATGCCTGACCGACTTTGGCAGCAAATGTGGATGAAATGATGTACTGAACCTATATTTGAACCCGTGTTTGAACCCGTGTTTGAACCCGTGTTTGAACCCGTGTTTGAACCCGTGTTTGAACCCGTGTTTGAACCCGTGTTTGAACCCGTGTTTGAACCCATGTTTGAACTGTTGCTGTGTCCTGAAGAAGGCCTGGTGTGCAGTGAGTGTGGACGGGGAGCTGTGGGGACTGACGCAGTGCGGGGAGTTGTGCCGGCGCCTCTCCATGCATTCCCTGCAGTGGCGCCCCGCAGCGGCATCCCCTAGCGTCTCCGACCCACACCGCCGCTTGCTGCACCAGGACTCCACCGTCGAGTCAGAGCCTGAGTCCGGGCAGGCGAGCGTCGACGAGTCGTGGGAGATGCTCTCCTAACGCGGCACTGAGTGGCGCGCTGGACCAAAACTTGGCTTAGGTGACGCTGTGGTAGGCGCGCGGATTTTCGAAAATAGCTGAGGTGTCAGGATCGATCCCCGTAAAAATATGGCTTGAGTATCACGGATCCCCCCGCCCCCCTCACAAAACATGGCTAAGGTGTCACGTGGACCTGATCATGGTTTAGGTATCATGCCCCCCCTAAAGAAAAACAGGGCTTAGGTGTCACGGCCCTCCCCAAAAACGGCTTAGGTGTCTCGGCCCTCCCCCAAAAAACAGGGCTAAAGTGTCACGTAGACCTCTGAACGTGGTTTGGGTATTACACCCCCCTAAAGAAAAACAGGGCTTAGGTGTCACTGCTCCTCGAAACTTTGCTCAGGATATATTGTATAAGCCTCAAAATGTCTCGATGAACGCGTAAACTATTCCTTTCATGATACCTGTGCCTTTCTGTTCTGTTGTCATGCGTCTAGAAATGCACCCAAAAGAATTCTTCAATGATAAAGCATTGAGAGACTTTAATAAATAAGTTTTGACGGGCACGCGTGTTGATCATGACACGTCTACGACTTGTTTCTGGCACGCAGCACGAGTCTTTACTGGGCATATCTGGCAATACATTCTTGGGCATGCGGATATATTTTATGGTCGAGGTGTGGCTTATTTTGGTAAGCACTTTCCAATACTTTACCTACCCTTGCTCTAGAGGAGTGTTTTGTTACCATGGAGGACGAGCAGAGCTCCTTCACGTCGCTTTGTGTGGTCCTAATTTCTGTACACTTATAGGTATAGGTCTTGCTGTGTGTTGCCTCGGCCTGGTTTTGGAAGTCATTAACCAAGTCCAATGCACGTACTCGTGCCGCAACAAGGTCTCGCACACGCGTATTGAACGCTCCTCTCAAACTACACCGGGTGCTCTCATTATGGCAAATATGCTATAACTCAACCTAACTTGTTCCTCAGAGTTTGACTCAATCATTTGTTTACTGAGCATCATCGTCATACTGCTGGCCGTAGAGTTATTTTCTGTGTATGCGAGCTCCATGACACTTGAAACATGTAACTCGTCCTCGGTTGCATTTGGTTACCAATGATTGGTGTTGCGCCTGCATTAAACGCGGAAAGGAGTCCGTAAAATCAGCGTTGTCTGGTGGTCAGAGTGATTTTAAGTGAATTTTAAGTTTGAGCTTTTGTCAAGTAAAATTGAACGATTAAGATTCCTTTAAAATTTAGCTACCTTATGGACTGCCTCGTGCTGAATAACCCGACTGTGTCCAGTACTCATGACTTGATCTGTGTCTACTATTTCTGCGTTATTATCTTTATTAATATTATAATCATGTTGAAATGATTAAAAGAAAAGATGTAATATTGTATTTGTATTATGAATATCATCGTGTTAGTATCATTTGCACGATTATTTTAACCCTTGTATCAGGTTGATGCAAAAGTAATGTCAGATTTAAAGATCTTGGGTAACAAGGAATGAGCTAATGACAATGGAAATATTTATTCATTAACATACAAAATACCCTCTATTGTGTTCAGTAACCTCGTTCCACCTTACAACAAGCTTACAAATACCTCGCTGGTAATAATTTGTAGGTTTAGAATCAAAATACAAATTCAAATCTTCTTCAATCTTTTCACTTGTTTTTAAACCAATTTCACTAAAATGGTTCCAGGAACAAATGGAAATCAGAAGCAGGTTGTATGGGCCGCGTCTGTCTTGCAATTTTTCTATTGGTAACACTAGGATGCTCGGACACGAAAACATTCTACTGATCAGAATCAAGTGGTCTTGAACGACTTTTCTTTGGCTCATCTTTTATAAAGTGAAACCACCACTTCGAAAACAAGAAGACCATCTCCTACATCCTGTTTCATTCACTCCATCATCCCCATAAGTGTTCTGAATAAATTTTGCTGCCGCGCTTGCAGTGACAGCTTATGAATCTCGTACAAAAGAACATTTCTTACGTGAGCTTTAGATGGGACGAACTTGCGTGCCAATGTATATGAAAAATATGAACGTAACAGAAATAATCTGAAAGAAAATTGTTTAGTTTAGTCTGAGAAATATATTACGCTTATAACAAATGGCAAATAATTGACCAATTAAATTTAAACATCCGTTTATAAATCGGACTTTACTTCTGCACCTACTTGATATTTCCATTACGATTATCATCATTATCATAAGAAGTGTAACACTGTCATCGAAATACTTGTATCATGATATCTTCTTCGTGATTGTAATCATCGTGAGTGATATCAGTGAAAAGGTCTTTTTTATTATCATAAGTATTATCATTGTTTTGACTATTATTATATTATGATAATACTATAATAGTCAAAACAATGATGATACTTCTTATCATAAGTATTATTGTTTCGACTATTTTGGTATTATATTAGTATCAAATCGCATACTTCGATTTCCCTGGCCGTTGTCGTGAACCACAACTGCAGCGGCGCTAGCGCAGATCACGTGTTCGCGCAGCACAGTTCCTGCCCTTGACATGTCTGCGAGTCGGCAGCCGTGTTTGCCCAGCATCGCTGAGGCCGTTTTTACCCTAGGGCGTATGGGCATGTTACCCTGCAGAGGTACGTTACGGTGTGAGTTCCTTTCGGTGTGGCCGTGTCGACTTGAGGCTGCTGTTGATTGCGGCTAAATTATCGACTACGTGTGCACACGGCCCTTCAGAAATGTATAATAATGTTTGACAAATCACATGACACACGTTCCTATTTCCTAACAATACATGTGATGTTCATTCCGACTCCGAATCTGATGGATTAATGCACCGAAAATTGTAGCGTTTATGAAGCTTGGATCACAGGTACGCTCATCACACACTCTCTGCTGGTGGGTGTGACGGACAGACACTGCACTTGTTATGGTATAGCTTTAATAAATGCCAGTGCCTGGCGCCTCCTCTCCCCAAGTGGAAGAATGGGTTTGTAGTGCCATTAATTGGCTTGGAAAGAATGTTTACAAACCCAAGATCGTTATCCTATCCGGTTTTCAAAGCTATATTTTTGAGTGAATTGGAAGTCATTTTTGTGTGCGGGTATTTGTGTCGGAGCTTGAGGTCTAATCAGTCGTTCATTATTTTCCCAGATAAAATTGTAATGACGTGCTAGTTCGAAGTATTTTGTTGTGTGAACAACAAAATCGTTTGGGAAGAATGACTTCTTTCTTTATTTCATGATTAGGGTCAAAAAACTAATAGTTTTCTTCATTCTGAACTCACCTTTTGAATCAGTGCAAGTGAATAAATGAAGTTATTCGATAGAGATTGTTATGAACCCAAAAATTCTTAAAATCCTCCCTCAAATCTACTGTTTTTGACGCCTTTACAAAACGTAAGGACGTACAAATTCCTCGAGATTTCTCCTACTCGAAAATATTTCACTGGCGTTGCCACATAATTTCTAGGTTCTCGAAGCATTTCTCCACATCGCACACAAGTTAATGCTGGAATTAGGCTGTAGAATTATTTTTTCTTCAGAGTGCCTGAGCGTCTCCATTCAACTGTTTGTTATGAGCTTGTGATCTTTGTTTTTTTAAATTTTATTTTAGTTTTGTATCGGTCTTCTAAAGTACCATTGTTGCTTTCATGCTATTCTTCACGCCATGTTCACACCAATAGGTTCACGTGTGTGAAATATGTGGGACATTTTGTTACTGCTTGTTGCATTTATAAACTTTGTCTATGAGCTTTATTATCTTGTCTTGTGTGGTTTTTGTTTCGTTCATTTCATGTGACATTATGGATACCCATAGTAGCCTGTAGTAGCTTCACTTTTCGAAGATGCTCCTGTACCGTCGCATTTCTAGAGCAAGGTGCTGATGGGCTGAACTAACTCAGCGGCCGACAGTTTCCATGGTACGAGAATCGTGCTGTGGAAACCAATAACGTGGAAGAATAACTCCAATGCTGAGGGTATGAAAGCTTATGGAAGTAGCATTTCAGTAATATGCAAGCTTGTAGATCTGATGGAAAATGTCAAAATTGCAGAAGCTGTTGCTGTTTGTAGTGTGGCCGACGATTTCGACGAACATGAACATTTTTCGGTCTACGACTGTTTGACTCACGAGGCTCCTAGCTGGTGTCAGGGTCATAGTGATAGATTCCAGCTACACTTTTGTGTCAACCCATAGGGTGTTCAGCGTGTTGAAATTCTATACACTTTGTAACATTATTGGATGGATGAACGCCCTATCCTTTCTTGTTTGTACGCTGAAGAAATTCCCCAGCACTCTTCAAATTATTACACCTTTTCTGGAAAGGATGATGTATGTTCAAGGTATGATCCTGTTCAAGTTATCCTGTAAAGCGGTTACTCTTGATTCAACAGTCATTAATTTTTTTGCACTTCTTATCCGAGGGCCAAGGACTGAAGAGTACTCTACGATATTAAAGGAATTCAAGGGTAAACTCGCCATACTGTGCAACTACACCCCTCAAAATGTAGGTGCATTTGCTAGTTGAATTATCCACCCCAACGAAAGTTCCTGTTACGAAACTCATGCTGCGGCTGAGTGCCTATTCTTCTTTCATTAATTGTGCGTGCTTGGTATTACTTCTCATGTGATCGCCTCTCGTATATTGAAGAATAAGATCTATAGTTATGTAGTGTAGTCTGCTGGTATAAGTACTCAAATTTTTATATTTATCAAAGATGTATGCCTTTTTACCTACACTTCTTGTGTGAAAACTTGTTTTCTCTTTTCCTTTTCCAATAGGCAAACAAGGAGCACGTTTGAGTCATCATTTCAGATGAGTTTCAACCAGAATAGGTGATGTGAGCCATGATGTCTTGGTTGGTCGCGGTCTTAGCGAACTCACAACTTGGAACTTCCGAGCTGAGAAACTGTGTCTTCGTCTGCCTATTTGATGCCCATGGGTGGGTACTCAAGCAATCCAGTACTCAGCTGCTGGTTTTCTAGCCGAAATAAGCTGTGTTCATTTCTCTTCCTGGTCTCATTGCACCTCTTAGAGAATGGTCGTTCTTACATTCCTGGTTTTTTCCTTTTATTTCGTATGAGCGGGCTTTGCCTGCAGGAAACAATTGCCGAGTTTTGAAGTCTGCGGACTTAATTCCAAACTAAGCTTCAGTGTGTTGACCAATTGAACCGTGCTTTCAGATTTTTAACGTACAGATCCATTTCACACGCTAGAGAGGTGTTCTTCCTGCCGTGTGGGTTGAAACCGTGAATCATAATATAGTCATGAATAGCTGTTGAAGTCTTATAAGGCTGAAAAATAAAATGACATTGGTGCTCCCTGGTCCCTTCCTTTGCATTTCTAACTCTGGACATTTATTTGAACTGCTGACCGTCATCTTGTTGAAATTGGTTGCCTCATCTCTTTCATTTTCTTCTGGTCGGGACCAAATGTTGTGAAAAAGCTCGACGTTTTTTTCGATGAAACTGTTAGGTGCAATACCGCGGTGCGTGTTAGAGCCATGTGCAGAGTCACAACATTAATTGTTAAAAGGATTTTTCGCTGAAAATTTTTTAACCGAGTGTTACGTGTTGTAATGATCAGATTTTTGAGTCACCTCATGTTAAACCCTCAATTCCGAGTGTTCTAGTGGTTCATATTATCTTTGCGTTGGACGCGACTCTATTAAAAACACATGAAATACAAAACTTGGGGGTGAATAGAAAAGAATCAAGAAGCTGCTTCTAGCTCATGATGGAGTTTGAGTGGCAACCATGAATTAGAAGTTCTGGGCTTGGTAATAAAAACGTCCAATGCGCTAGTAAATTTCAAATGGTTATTTGTAAACTTTACTAATAACCACGTAGAGTTTAAAATTCATTGAAAATGAATAAACATCTAGTTAGAAACGAACAATGAGTTTTTAGCCACAAAATTTGAAAGAATTGCTTACCTATCTTTGAGGCCATCAAGGGTGGCAAAGTACCAGGGCCTACTCGCATCGAAATATTCCTAACGAAGCATTCCACAATTCGTATAAGAACGTTAGCGGGTGTGTGAATTGTCCGAATTAGATGATTATGGTGAATGTGCACTACAGGGAAATACTTGTGCGTTCAGAAACATTCGACTTCAGAAGGACACGCCATGCTCTCCTCTCGATCGTGTCTGCTTACCGTGAGCAGACACGTCGCCATTTCGTGTCCCTGCAGCAAATTATATTCATGGCACCTCTTCAGAGCCAAGTGAGGTGTACGGAACTAACATCAGTCTTTATGCGGGCACAAAAATTTTCTATCGAACAGAGTCGAGCAGCTCATTCTCGGGTTGCTACCCAAGTCCCGCGTCGTCAGGGTCTAATCACGCACTAGAGTGTCAGTAGAAAAAGAGGAACAATCATACCACAGTTATTCATGCACACACACCAGAGTAGCAGTAGAGAATGAGTAACAATCAAACCACACTAATTTACGAAACAACAGAGCAGAAAAGTTGAAAGAGTATCAGTTTCACAATCCTCAACCGTAACAAGACAAGCTGGTATACGTTCACCAGCCGTTGTACGAAGCGGCCGTCCCCGATTCCCGCTCTACTGGGGCTAGTAATCGGTGTGGGATGATTCTTTTTCGACATTCTAGCCTTATTGACTAGTTCACTCACTAAAGAGTTAAATTGTTGACTTATTAAACTATTTCTATAGTTTCCTGCCGTTCATATTCCTCGTCATCAATATCATCTGTGAAATAGTGAAGTATTCAATCCGTCCTTATACGTGCAGTTGATCCTCGAGTTATATACGACATCATCTTATGTCAACCTCAACCGTAGGCTTGTACTCGGCTTCTTCTTGCAGGGACCCCTCAAGGGGATGCGCTGAAGAGAACTAATCTTCGGTGTGTCTTGGGGACATCGCACTCCTCAGGGGTTAGATTTTCTAGCGTCTTGCGACGAGGAAGACGATATTGCTTCAACTCATTGAACCTTTGCACTTTTTAAATGCTTGATGCTTTTCCGGAATTCCTTTTAGGTAAAAATTAAGTTTGGCGTGGCAACTGGTGGCTGGTGTAAAATTCCAAGTGTTATAAATTAGATGTCTTACGATTGGCTTCACTACGTCGAACTTTTATGAGTTGCGAATGGTTTTGAAATGTTTCATTCACTAAGGTTTTCAGGGATATTTTTGTAGGATTACTTCGGATTTTATTTGGAAATACTTTTCATTATGAACACCAGTGCCGGTAGGTGTGGTATTAACTTGAGTAGGAATCCGTACTTTCCAGTACACGAGGTTTCGAACTTTTTTAACAAAGTAGAATTTTTTTCTCAACATTGTCACAAGCCATTTAAAACTTCGAGTTCACATGGCGTATTTTTTCAACCACAAAAATCCCTAGTGAACTCAGGAGCATCATGTAGGCGACAGGTTTAGGTGAACTGGCTTTGTTTCTCCTATGCCAGTGGTATTCATTGCGCGGCTTGCGATGACTCAATTCACGGCTCTCGAAAAATCTATAAATTAATTAATCAAAATTTAATTTTTTTTAAATACGTTAACTTGCAGTATCTGGGGCTCTCTCAATGCGTTCAACCAAAGTGGCTCTCTTGCAAATGTTAGTGAATAACACTGGCCTATGCTATGGGGACTGGCGCTCCCAGGGGAGACACTCTAGGTATCTCAGCCACAGATGGTCTACTGGACTTCAGTCTCAAGGCCATTTTACATATACTCAGTGTTCATGTCCTATACGCTATTTTTTATATTTAGCTCCACTTCTTTTATAACTTGCTGTTTCTATGCGCATGGTATCTTTTGTGGGAACACACCTTCTACAAAAATTACCCGTTTTCTATAGTGCATACTAAATGGTCCCTTCTCTTCGCTCTCTTGAGACCGCCTTTGTCATGGCTAGGGAGTCTCAAACGAAATAATGTTATAACAATATAATGAAATACTGGTTGCTGAATATGTGAACTGCACAACTTCCACCGAGCGTCTTGGGGTTGAGACGTTAACAGCGGCAAGTTAAACTGAAGCTCAATATTCAACTCAAATTAGAGTTTATTTTAGAGATCAATTTTTAAAAACATGATGTTTAAATATGATCGTGCTTTTATTTACTATTAATTAGGAATTTACGAAGATTGATTGTGTGACTGCTAGTCGATCAGCAGCGTTATGAATATCCTCTAAGTGACCACCGGTGGGTCACGTCGCAGTCAAAGTGTCAATTATATCGCAGTCAAAGTGTTAATTAAATCCCAGTCAAAGTGTTAATTATACCGCAGTCAAAGTGTCAATTATACCACAGTCAAAGTGTCAATTATATCACAGTCAAAGTGTCAATTATATCACAGTCAAAGTGTCAATTATATCACAGTCAAAGTGTCAATTATATCACAGTCAAAGTGTCAATTATATCACAGTCAAAGTGTCAATTATATCACAGTCAAAGTGTTAATTATATCACAGTCAAAGTGTCAATTATATCGCAGTCAAAGTGTCAATTATATCACAGTCAAAGTGTCAATTATATCACAGTCAAAGTGTCAATTATACCGCAGTCAAAGTGTCAATTATATCACAGTCAAAGTGTCAATTATATCACAGTCAAAGTGTCAATTATACCACAGTCAAAGTGTCAATTATATCACAGTAAAAGTGTCAATTATACCACAGTCAAAGTGTCAATTATATCACAGTCAAAGTGTCAATTATACCACAGTCAAAGTGTCAATTATATCACAGTCAAAGTGTCAATTATACCACAGTCAAAGTGTCAATTATACCACAGTCAAAGTGTCAATTATACCACAGTCAAAGTGTCAATTATACCACAGTCAAAGTGTCAATTATACCACAGTCAAAGTGTCAATTATATCGCAGTCAAAGTGTCAATTATATCACAGTCAAAGTGTCAATTATATCACAGTCAAAGTGTTAATTACACGGTTCGACTACCAGCGCACGAGCACTAGGCAGCATCAGACGCCACGTGCCCCAGCTTGTATGGCGCTCTGCCTACAGAGTGCAGTAAGGGAGGGCAGCGAGGCAACATCGCGGTGCGAGTGTTCGCAGTTTTGCAATGAGTGCGCGTGTTTGGTCAAAGCGCGGGCTGAGCCACGGTGTGAACTTGAGTGCAAGACTTAGGTGAAGCTCCGAATGTAATTATTAGATGTCTTGTGGTCACCACATCGGCTTACCTCGTGAAACCATTTTGAGTTGCGAATGGTTTTTGAAAAGTTTTATTCACTAAAGTACGCCGCATGCTTGATATTTGTGCAAGAGGATAAAATAGCCTTGATGCAATGGCCCGGAATACTAGTAGTGCATCCCTCTGGGGGATACAACTATTGTACCTATGGGAATTAGCGCTCCCAGGGGGAAAATGTATGAGGGCCCGTGCTGAGTGTTAGGTAGGCCTTCTTTTTGTCGAAATAGAATATGTCTTTGTTTTGCTACGGACCATCTTTTTTCGGTTCACTGCTGTCCTGTTTTTCAGCACCTACTACATACTTTCTTTTTCAACTTTTTTCTGGTTTCATGAACTTCTTTCTTAGCTTACTGTTTCCATACACCTTGTGCATAAGTTCCACGTTCCTTTAACTCCAAACTAAATAGTGCTTTCCTCCATCCTCTCTTTGAACGTCTATGTTGTGGTAAAGGGAGGCTAAAACTTTCTTATAATCAATCAACAAGTAGTGCAAATGTGTTTTTTTCATGCAGCATCAATAATTCAAGTTGGTTCATGTCGACGATAAACTGACAGATGTTTTTGTGTAATTTTTGCGTGACTCAAAACTAACGAAATTCTACATTTCATAAATCGACAAACGTTCAACTTTGGGTCTAGTACTTTCATTTGCGTCTTATTCAAAACACTTTGCAGTTAATACCGCACTGAAAATTACAGTAATAAAACTCAATAATAATCAAACATATGCTTTGCGGACTAAGTTCACTATTTCTTTACATACCTGACGACCGTGACCTATTGATTAGAGCGCTCGTCTCTCGCTTGAAACGGTGTAAGTGTGAACCCAGTATTGCAAACCCAGTGCTTCTTCCCGCTGGAGAAAAAAGGAAATTAGCCACAAACTTTCATTCGACCCATGGTACCGGATTCACTATGGAGAATCGTCATTGCTTCTGTTAATTACTGAGTATTTAAAGAGTCCAAATGTGATATGTAGTAATTTGATTTAGTTGAACGTTTTATTTTCTTTGAAATTGAGCGCTTTTTTCAGAAGGTGGGTGTTTTGTGAGTTTCTGAAGATATTTTAGGCCGCTTAACCAGGCGTACTTATTGCACATTTTCTTGCTTGGGTTCATTGCTGAATTTTAGTTCTGCATGAAATCGAGTGCCACAACGACATTCCCTCCTTATCAATGAAATTCACGACTTTTCTCTCTGGGATTCGCTTACGCAGCTCTACAGGAACCCTTTTAAACATATTTATAAGTTGCTAAAAGTGATATTATTCGTAGTTGAACAACACACAAACAGCACCATATAGCTTTGCAAGATGGAGGGCAAGAATGGGGAGCAGCAGAACACGCCTGACATAGCCTCCACACGAGGGCTGAAGCTGGTACGCGAGATCGACGTCCTCACCGAGTACTTCTTACTGTCGCACCAAAATCCGTACAGCCAGAGTAACCCCACGGTTAGTGTTTGTAGTATAATGTGTGCTCTTCATTTCAATTACGCTTCAAGTCATTCCTGAAGGTGTAAATCATCTTATGCGGGCTTCGACTAGCACAGTTATTTAAAGAATACGGTGCTTGATACAAGTAATGAAACACTTGGACTGGTTTTATCCGAGTAAGTTGCTGTTTACGTAAGATTGCATAGCATAACTCGATGATTAACTACTGCAGTTGTATTTGTGTTTACCTACGGGCCTACTCGTTTTTAAATGGAACATCTAATGTGGTCAGTACACTAATTATATTTAAACGATGGTTGTAACATGGCCATGCGATTTTCTGGTGTAGTGAAATTGCTCCGATAATTGTCTGGCATGTACGAATGGGCGCAATTTTGTTTTCGATTCATTCGAGAGAACAATTTTTGAAAACATTCTTCTTCGACATTTTAGCATGACTAATTGACTCACTAGTTAAATGGGACATATTAAATCATTTCCATAGTTTCCTGCTGTTCATATTTTGTGTTATCATTATCATCTGTGTCCTTTTACGTAGAGTTGATCTTAGAGTTATGTACATCATCTAATGTCAATTTCAACTTTTACGGACTTGAGCATTTTCAGTTAAACAAATATGATTTCAATTAGGTTTCGTTTCATGTGAATAACCAGGACTAATTTTCTGTGAGTAAGCTGAGGTTTGAATGAAATAATATATAGGATGTTGTGTAATTCGATAATTCGATGCACATATTTTAACCATAAACTGAAAAACGCAAAATAAAACGATTTTCGGGAGTGACAAAAACCTAAAACTATTTCAGGTCATGATTTTTTGAAAACGAAGGAGTTTTGAGGTTTTTGTACCCCCTGAAAATCGTTTTATTTGGCGTTTTTTTGCATACGGTAAAAATACGTGCATCGAATTACACAACACCCTGTATAACTATGAAAGCCCTACTTTATCATGTATCATCTCTTCAAAACCATAGATCACAACTAAATGGCCGCTTTGTACTTCATAGCTACGCGTGCAAGAGTGCGTAGCACACTTGCGTGACTACACCTCTGCTTTTTTCTCGTTTGATATTTTTCCGTTGGTGAGAACAGTGAGCTGTTCAATAGCTGAACACTCCATATCATTGCTGCAGCTGCTATGACATCAGCAGACTTGTGCTCTAAAAGTATGGATTAAGCTTAACTTCAACAAGGGAATTGAAATGAGTATCTTTTGATGTTGATTTTGTGAGATCGTATTTTTAATAATACACTTTTCGACGTCGAGGAAATTGGGGAAGGATATTTTAAGTAAGTAATAATACACAATTAAGAAAAGAGTAGGTGCATCGTCTTGCCTCTGTTTGCTGGCATGCATCGTTCGATGGCGTATGTGTTTTGCAAGTTTTAAAATGCATTGTGATTTAACATTATTTGAGTTCAATTTTCAACGCGCAGGTTAAAAGTCAAAAATAATGAAGCAATGTGAAACAATAAGGAAATAATAGTGTTTTTAGCAGGTAATCACAATTTTGTCTGCCAATTCTTAAAAAACTCTTCGATATCAATTCACAGAATGAATTATTATTAACCATAACTTGTGAGGAAAGATACAGATAAAACTTTGCACATCGTAAACTGGCTACAAACAACATGAAACTGGGTGCCAGTATCAGTTACAGCGTTAAAATTTCAATAACTTCACCCTTCTTCGTGAGTTCGTTTTGCAAGAGAGCCCTGTGATTATTCCGGATTTAGAGTTTTCACTTTGTTGTGAAATCAAAATTCATAAATATTTTCAATTTCCTTTTTTGCAAAATAGTATAATACCCGCTAAATTAGATAAAAATGAAGGTATGCTTTGTCATGTCTCTTAAAAATCAAATTCATCAATTTCAAATTTTATTTTCCTATGCAAGGGCATAGTGAATTTAGGTACGTCCGTGAACCGGCTGATGGAACGCGAGCTAGAGGAGCGACTGAACAAACCCGACATGTTTGTGTTCCGACCAGCGGACCACCAGCACTACTTCGACTTGAAAGGCACCGCCCCCTTGCGGGACGCGCTCTCCTGCTTCTTCTCCCGGCACTTCACTGGTGGCAAGCCCGTGCCTCCTGACGAGGTTCGTCCAAAAACGTTTGTTTCTTCACCTGTATGTAAGATACAAGGTAACCAAGGTTCTGTCCGTTTTTTGATTATCCATTGAATGAAACTAAATATATACGCAATGCGTGTGGCAATTGTTTTCATATTCGGACAGTTCAAAGTAGGAACATTAGACATTATAAAAACACGCGCGCTGTGCTTGGCTATCAGTTATAAGCCGGACAGCAGTGGATAAGGATAGAACTGTCTACAGAGCTCGTTCGGGGCCGTTTGGCGTTCAAACTGAGCAAGTGAATTCCGCACACGCTGTTGGAGGTCCACAAGAGACAACGAGTGGCAGTCTGCGTATCGCTGCTTTCTCGCCACCGTACCGCATCCTTATTCAATCGAGTGCTTACCAGTGATGAAAAGTGGGTTCTGTACGAAACTCCCGAGCTTCCCAGACATTGGTTGTCACCTTAGGATGCAGTCCCTCACACAGCAAGACCTCACACCTATGCACTCATGCAAGATTATACTTTATATCTGATGGATAGGTCGTCAAGTGGTTCATTGTGAGCTGCTACCAACGGGCCAAACGATCACTGGAGACCTATACTCGCAGCAATTGGAACGTGTGCAACAGGCATAGCACCAGAAGGAGCCAGCACTGGTGAATCGCAAAGGTGTGCTTTCTCTCCATGGCAACGCCAGGCCGCATGTTGCGCGAGTGGTAAGGGATCCCATACAGCAACTTGGATAGAAGACTTTGTGCCATCCACTTTATTTGTCAGACCTTGCGCCATCCGATTTGCCCCTCTTGCACTCCCTGGATACTCATCTTCGGGGGAAATCCTTCACCATTGAAGCAGACTTGCGTCAAGCCCTCACAAAATTCTTTGCGTCCAAAAACCCCCTAGTTTTACCGCAAGGGGATTGAACAGCTGGAGACACGTTGGCAGAAGGTGCTGAAATTCGATGACGATTACTTCGAAGACTAAGTGTAAGTTACACATTCTGTGAACCGTTCTCTTTTTTCCTTTAAAAACAGACAGAACTCTTTTGGTTACCTTGTACCTTAATGATGGGATTGTAGCCATTGTAGAACCACTAGGTCCGACCAAAGAAAACTGGTTTCTTCACCTGTAATATACCTCAATGATGGGACAGTAGCCATTGTGGAACTTTTATTTCTCAATGAATGCTAATGCACAAATGGGTGCCCGCTCGATCAGGAAGTGTTCATCATTGTATACCATTATTAATTTTAAGTCATTTGAATGACCAATGTGCCAAATATAATATATCAGCTTAAAAATTGGTAAAGTCTGACTAACCATATCAGGGTGGTCTGTGATGCGCATGGCCACATGAACTGATGCAATAATTTCTTTCCACGTTTCGTACACATTACCGTTATCTGTTCATACTTATAAATCTCTGTTGTATATTAAAATATGCGTTATTTTAATGTGACATTGATTTTGTGAGTAGAACCTCCGGAAGGTGTAGTTACGCGCCTCTTACGAGCTCCGGAAGGTATTGTTACACACCTCTTGCCTGACTTCCGGGCACGGCATGTTTTGAGAGGAAGTCTGTAACCGACAGCCGCCCTGTACACTTATACGTGCTTTCCAGTGTTTCCTTACTCCTGCCTTTGTAGTCTAAATCTACTGAAACTGTAGTTCGCAGCCACTGCTAAATAAACCTCTAGTTGTGTTGAAAAGAAACTACACAACAAACTCTGATAGTCTTGTTTTGCAGTGAGTATAGTTGTTACGTCCACGCTTTACCCTCAGTAGTAAAAGAGCATTACATTCAGCATTCTACTTTCTGTAATAAAAAAAGGCAAAATTTCCTTCTTTGATTTTGGGACCAATAATGAACAAATTTGACTTGGGCGCCAATTGGATTGTAGCCAACTGTTACAAATGTTGACTACTTGGAGAATATTCCTCGAAACTGGGTTAAAATAAATATTTAAAATGATGCGACAAATTTAAAAGTTGACAAACGAGAAACTAACAATGATATAGTAAAAACTTAAACAAATGTACTGTCGATCATCACTTCAGTTGCGTTCGCCGATATCGACGGAGTTACGAAATCTTTCGGAAGCTCACCGCACTTATTTGAATTAAGTCTTTTGAAACATTGATTTCGCCAGCAATTGCTGCCCTTGGTGACTCAGTCACGTATCCTGAGTTAAGGTATTGTGGATACGGTCTGCTTTACATGTTCCAGTTATGAAACACATTTTCGGGGGTTTCCTTAGCGAATTTTCCGAAGAATAATTTTTCAACGATTTTGAACTATAATAATTATTGAAATAGAAAAGGTGATCATCAATCAAGTTTAAGATCGAAAATTGTGTACAAAATACTTAACCTGCCCCAATGGGTACGGGTAGTCAAAGTGTGAACAAAACTTCTGAGCACACGCGCATCGGCAGCCAAGCAGCACAGCGTGCAGTCTTTTGAGCCAGTTGAGCCTCGGCCATGCCTCGGCAACACGAGTGTATGGTGTGCAGTCGCTTGGCGGACCGGGCTCTCTGACAAGTGACTGGACTCTTTTGGCAGACTCTTGGCTATAAGTTTCCTGCAGCGTTAACGCAATGACTTATTGAACGTAACAGCTGGTGGTGATGAACAGCGCTACGTCTTGCATGGACAGTCTTGCCCTCGCCGTCTGTGACGCAGGAGACATCGCTCTGACACCCACACCCGTCTACGGCCGCATTTTCACAAACTTCCAAGAGCGCCATGCTGTGGAAATGATGCCAGTTCACCTTCAGCTGAAGGTGAGGGTAACACTTTGTGTCAAAATATTGATAAAATGTCAAGTGAGTTCGATAGAGTTTGATTCCGTAGAAAATGTTCTAACTTCCCTTTCTCAAATTGTCATATTCGGCATCGTTGTAGTAAATTCTTGAGTTATTCTATTTCGTCTTGAACAAACCTCAATTTGTATTGATCAAAGTTTCCCCCAGAAGGCCTATAGAAAAGAGAATAGGTTTATGTTAGTAAGTTTTTTCTCCTATTCTATGCTTTAGGAACTATCACCATTTGAGGAGAAACTGTTAGGTCACCTTAGCTATTAACAAGCATTAGTGATTTTTATCTTTCGGGCCCACTTCGCTTCCAGTTTCATCTCTTTTCGATACCTATTCTTTGCTTTATCTTCTTCTACCTTCCTAACTTGCTGCATCAATGAGCAGGGTATTCAGTGTGACACGACACCTTGCGCATAGATTCCATGTTCTCCATAGTCCCTTCTATTTTCTGTGTGAAAACATCTTTGCAATGAGAACAGAAATCTTACACCCATTACTAAGCTACTTTCCATTTTTTCAACTATAGCCTTTTTGGTCAACACTTTTCTTTCCGCCGTTTAATCGAAATGAAATACTGTTGAAAAGTACTGGCCAATGTGACGCTGTCGTTCATGCAGGAGGACGCGGGGACGGAGAAGGACTTTGAGCTGACGACGAAGTCGCTGGAGCGGCGGGTCGAGCAGCTGGGGGCGGAGGGGAGGAAGGTCGGGGCCTTCGTGCTGCTGAACCCCCATAACCCCCTTGGGGACGTGTACCCTCCCCAGCTCGTGATGGACCTCCTCAGAATTTGCGCCAAGTAGGATGAGCTTATTGAGTTTGACAAGCTTCCGTCTCCTTAGCATTCGTGTTGAGCTATCAGAATGATTCTAAATAACCTGAAGTTTCCCTATGTATTTGTTCCTCCATTGGCAGCAATCCTTACTTCTCATGTGACAGCCAATTTTTCAATATAAGCTGCGTCATGAGCTATTTCGTTCTACTAGTGAAACAAATTTGTTTGGTTTTGAATAAAAGCATTGAAATAATTAATCTACCATGGCTTTTTTCAGGTATGAGATCCACGTGATCATAGACGAGGTGTACGCGCTGTCAGTGCACGCAGAGGGCGTAGTGTTCGGCAGCGTGCTCAGCTACGACGACTTGCCTGATCCTGACCGCACCCACTTCGTGTGGGGGCTGGCTAAGGTAATGTGGGCCTTACTGCACCCACTTTGTGTGGGGGCTGGCTAAGGTATTGTGGACCTGACCGCCCCCACTATTTGTGGGGGCTGGCTAAGGTAATGTGGACCTGACCGCCCCCACTTTGTGTGGGGACTAGCTAAGGTAATGTGGACCTGACCGCACCCACTTTGTGTGGGGGCTGGCTAAGGAAATGTGGACCTGACCGCGCCTCTTTTTGTGGGGGCTGGCTAGGGTAATGTGGACCTGACCGCCCCCACTTTGTGTGGGGGTTGGCTGAGGTAATGTGGACCTGACCGCCCCCACTTTGTGTGGGGGTTGGCTGAGGAAATGTGGACCTGACCGCACCCACTTTGTGTGGGGGCTGGCTAAGGTAATGTGGACCTGACCCCACCCACTTTGTGTGGGGGCTGGCTAAGGTAATGTGGACCTGACTGTACCCACTTGGTCTTGGGGCTGGCTAAGGTATTGAAGGAAAGATGGACGGTGCCATGCATTGTCAAACTTTTAGAGATGAATGATGCACTTTTCCTCTGCTTGGTGCGAAGCGTGTTTTCAAAAATCTTCAGGGGACATCCCAACAGAATATTGACCCTATATATATAAAGCAAATTTCCACCACCAATGATTAAATGAACACAAAAGCGATGTTCTCCGATGGCCACCCCAATCGCCGAATCTCAACCCGACTGTAATTTTTTTGAGAACACTGAAGGACCACATCAAGCAAAGAAGTCCCAAGAATCTTGAAAAGTTGAGAAAACATACAATATAGAATACGCTATTACAGGGTGTCTCAAAAAAAATGTACTCACACCTCGAATAACCAGAAAAAAACAGTATTTATGAACATCAAATATTTCGACTGAATATATCCGAACGGGTCAATTGTTTGCTTTAATCACTCGATTAAAAATTTAAAAACTAAAAAAATTCCAAGGAACTTAATCACATTTAATTGGAAAACGTTTTGGAGTCCAGCTCCATCTTCATTTCAAAAATACGAGTCATTACGTCTGCAATAAAAGAAGAAAGAAAATGTTGTAGACAGTCATTAAAAGAGATCACGAAAACAAAAATAAAAACATGTCACAAAAAATGAAATCAACAAAATTGCTATCTAGTTACTATTTGCAATGGAAATGAACTATCGGTTTGTTAACGGCCGGTTTTCGTTGAAGAATATGTAACGAATCAAAAATCGTAAGGTCACACGAAGTTGAAGTTGAATCTAAGATTTTGAAGTCTTTGGAGGATATCAGTACGTTGCATTTTCTGCGTGATTACGTACTGCGGAGTGAGAGGGGTGAGCTAATTGGTTCCCAGTGCGGAAGCTTCTACCACGATGTTCGGCCAGTCTGATATAAAAAATTTCGTGACGTCATGCCGACGTACGATGATGTGCACTGCACACAACTGTAAGAATAAATCAGAGAGGCCCGCATCTCCATCGGAAGCGTGTTCTTGTACCGGAAAAAAGAAGCCACCTTCAAATTGTTAACTAGAGCTACGCATAACTGAAGATTTTGAAAGTATTTTTTACACGATAATTTTACCTTGAGTGACAATTTTTCAGAGGGCGCTCAGAAATTGTAACTCGAGGTAAAATCATTGTGTGTAAACAACTTTCAAAACCTTCAGTTATGCGTAGCTCCAGTTAATAATTTTAAGATGGCTTCTTTTTTCCGGTACAAGAACACGCTTCCGATGGAGATGCGGGCCTCTCTGATTTATTCTTACAGTTGTGTGCAGTACAAGTTCTTACAGTTGTGTGCAGTTGTGTACAAGCTTCCGCACTGGGAACCAATTAGCTCACTCCGCAGTGCGCAATCACGCTGAAAAATGCATCGTACCGATATCCTCCAGAGACTTCAAAAACTTAGATTCAGCTTCAACTTCGTGTGACCTTACAACTTTAGCGTCGTTACATGTTTTTCAACGAAAACCAGCCCTTAATTATACCGATTGTTCGGATCCATTGCAAATAGTAACTAGATAGCAATTTAATCGATTTTATTTTCTTAGATGTGTTTTATTTTTGTTTTCGTGATCTCTTTTAATGACTGTCTACAACATTTTATTTCTTCTTTTACATTCTTTTTGTTTCTTCTTTTATTACAGATGTAATGACTTGTATTTTTGAACAGATGCTAGAGTTGGACTCCGACGTTTTCCAATTAAATATGATTGAGTTCCTTGAAATTTTCCTCGTTTTTAAATTTTTGAAAATCAAGTGAAATGGAATGGCTTCGAATACAGAAGACAAATGTAATTGAAGAATCATGTTTGCAAATGTTCAAATTGATGATCACATTTGTCCAGACAACGCTGATAGCGCCCACCAAGGGATTCGCAAAAGTCACGAAACAGGTCATTAGGAAAATCGTAACATTGTTATTCAATTACCAATTTTAATGCTTCAATTTTTCTTGGCTTGGTACGATAAACGGAGCGTGGATTAGTGTTGGAATGTAGCATTTCCAGTGCAGACGCTTCATGATGCGATAGACGCTATCTTTTGAGATGCGAGTTTCCCGAGCAGTTTGTCGACGAGATCTCTGTGGTGATCCAAGGAATGTTTCCTGCACCTGCTCATCTTTTCCAGGGCTTCAGAACGTTTCTTGTTGGCATTTTGGACAATTCGATCTGCTTCAAATTTGTCTCTGATGCGAGCAATGGTCCTGCGCGTTGGTGGCGGTTTTACGAATTCAGTTCTGAATTGTCTTGCACTTAAGTTGCGTTTTCGGTCTTTCAATAAAATTTCAGGCCAAACTTCCTGTTTTCCAAACTAAGTTGATTTTCTGCTATGCTGTGATGAATGTAAAACACCTGCAATTTAAAAAAGGCAGCGTGTTAGCGACAGTTAAAGTGTGAGGACATTTTTTGAGACACTGTGCATTGTCGCAAGCTGGCAAAACCCTAATTCATCATATGAAAATCATCTCCGAGTAATAGCATGTACTGAAAGCTTTACAACGAAGTAGCAAATGATAAATTCCTGGGGTTGAATACTCTTAATTTATACCATACTTATTTTGATTCTATAATGCTTAGAATGATTGAAAATGTAATGTATTATTTTACATCTTCGGTGTACTCGTAAAACTATTATCGGGCTGAGTTTCGTGCATGTAGGCCTACAACAGTTGAATAATATACTTAAAATCCCATGAGTGCAAATACGTTTCGCCTACTCTACATTGAAGTCCTTTAACGGGGTAATTAAACATAGTGTCATCTCATTATTTCTGTCAAATAAACTCAATTGTCACTTATGTAAACTAGTTTCGTGTCCGCGTAGGACTTTTGCCTGGCAGGTCTGTGCACGGGCGTGATCCACACCCGCCATCCCAGCGTGCTCAGGAGCCTGGAGGTGATAGGCAACTACCAGGCCGTCCCTAGCCTCGTGCAGGACTCCGTCGCCGTGCTCCTCAACGACACCAGTGAGGGATGCTCTTCTGATGCTCCGGTGGTGGTAGTGGTGCTCCAGTAGCCATAGCGATATTTCAAATTCCCGTCTATTATTATTTCAAATGGAAAACGTAAGCTGGATGTATTTAATTTTCGTTAAATGTAAGGATCTTCCTTTTCCTCGTGTAAAATTAAAGGACGTATTTGTAAGTTTGGCCCAAAGCAATAAAAAAAAAACATTTATTTCCAAAAAAGTTGACACAAGAGATACATGACAACATATTGGCTTTTAAAAATTTCTTAATATAAGACGTCCTTGGACAAACGTGCCATACGAGGAGCACTAATAGATAAACTATACGTGGTCTACTAATAGACATATTATACGAGGAGTACTAATAGACAAACCAAACGAGGTGCACTAATAGACAAACTATCCGAGGTGTACAAATAGACAAACCATACGAGGCGTACTAATAGACAAACCACACATGGCGTGCAAATAGATTAACCCTGTCAAGGGCTAGTTAAATCAAAAATATCATTTCTTTGATATTTTATTTCCCAAGAGGTTGCTGACAACTTGTAAATAATTTAAATACTACTAGAGAATTCCTCAGAATTCCTAAATAACCGATTTTTAGATGGACATTAGTTTGATTCTTTTAATTATCGTTAACGTATTTACTTATTAAAACGAGAGCAAAACACGTTTTCTAGATCATTATTAGTTTAATGTACCGCATCAGAATGGTGTGACGAGTTCTTCCTGCCGACGTCGCAGAAGAAGTTGAGAGATCGCTACAACCGCACTCTCTGCCTTCTGAGGGACCAGAACATCTCCGTCAGACCTGGCCAGGCAGGGTTCTTCGTGTGGCTGGACCTCAGGCCTTCCATGCGGGAGCACACGGTGCAGGAAGAGATCGGTGAGTGGCTCAATCACTTCAGGATCTAGAAATGTTTCGTGACGCTGCTCATACATAATATACAGGGTGGCCCGTAGGTGAGGTCCTTTTAAAACTATTATAGCTATAAAATTGAAAATGTTAAAGAGTTTTGGTTTATTCATAATAAAAGAAGAAGTTTCAAAGTGTATGTGATGTTCTCAGTTAAACTGTACGTTTCCTAGTTGACGTTTTGGCCCGATCAGCAACACTCGTTGCAACAAGCTGAACTGAAGCACCAGTTCCTATGGTCTACGGCCTGCCACAACGTGGTCTGTCTGCCGTTGTCCCAGTTTCTCTGAATTTTAATACCATTTTTTTATGCAGTTCTTCGAAGGACTTCTTTCAATACCATCAATATTCCTGTAATTCCTCTGAACTGCAGTAATCGAACTATTACATAGGAAGTAAAGTTCCACTATTTATGCTCGTTGTTCCATTGCGTAGCGATTCATTTTGAGAGGTGGATTTTATGAATTTTTGGGGTAATGTGTTGTGATTGTTGGTAGATTTGATAAGGTGGTAGAAAACTTTAAAATTTTTCGTTCATTCTGAAGTAACCAAATCTCCTTACCATTTGTAGTTTTGTAGCTACAATAGTTTTAAAAAGGTCCCTTTCTTATTGGCCACCCTGTGTATGTATGAATATTAGGGAAAGTCAATGGAAATATCCAAATATCTTCATGATAATATAAATATTAGGAAGAGTCAAAGGTAGTATCGTTTCACTTCAGTATTGCTTCAAAGTATCTTAAATATATTACAAAAGAAAGTTTCCAGCCATGCCTTATCATCAACTATGCTTGTACAAATGAATGAAAAACAAATTTGACATGTGACTGAAAGATCTTTGTTATATGCTGATATTAAAAACAAGAAAATCAATCAAATCTAAAATAGGTAAACGGTAAATTCATTTGGAAATTTATTAAGTGCTTCTTTTTTTAATCACCGCATGTCATAGTATTTTTTTTAGTCACGTATGATATAATTGTTGACTCGTGGACGTGTGGGTCTTCTGTAGCGATTGGTAGGTTCATGTAAGGTTTATTTAAATTAACCATTTTTTTATGTTTTTAAAATATGCTATGTTGTCTTTAAAACATTCTGTTTTTTTCATTCACTGTCATTTCATCATCATTTGAAGTAGGCTGTTTTTATATTTATTTTACATTTTCTATTTTATATATTTTCAATAAAATATTCATATTTATTATCTTTTCTATAAAATATTCTTTAAATATTTGCTATAAAATAAACTGTCTTTTTCTCTGGACTTGCGACAGCACTGTTCAAGGCCTTCATCGAGGCAGGTGTGTACATCGTGCCAGGGTCGGAGCTGTACTGCGCCGTGCCCGGGTGGTTCCGGCTGGTCATGTCCGTCGCAGACGAGGAGCTCTGTGTTGGTGAGCTCAAATTGGTCATTTAATTGTGATGGGGTAAACTTAAGTTCAATATTCAACTCAAATTTAAAGTCAAAAGTTGTCAGCAATTTGACAGATACCAAACATTAACGGGATTCATTTAATACTAATAATTTGGGAGGATTGTTCAAATTTTTCAAGCGACCCATCGATGGGTCGTATCGCAAACAACGCGTTAATTTGCACAATGTAGGCCACAAATACCCGAAGCCGATCATGACGTGGGCAAGCAATTTATCACTGATGCGCTCTACTTTCCAAGAACAGACACCGTGCGAGGGTAGTTTGATTAATTTCCAAGTTGTTAAATTATATCAGAGTTCAAGTTTATGTGACCCACTCTGTATAATGTTGATGCGTTGCATGAAGGAATTTCGTAAAAATGGCGAATACGTTTAGCGGATTGAAATTTAGGATGAAATTTGTTCAAATTACTAACGTGGAAACTGGGATCAGCCAAAGCATTCACTAGAATATGGTAAGTACAATTTTAACGAATGTTTGGAAAACGGTACTCTTTATGTACGGTGTGTTTCAAGCAAAGCTAGGCGTTATCGCGATACTTTATCGCGATAACGATTTCGGGTTATCGGTTATCCGATAATTTTTTTCCCGAGTTATCGATTTATCGGTATCGCTGATACTTTTGGTTCCAAACTATCGATAATCGATAATTTCAGTTTTTCCCGCTGAGATTCGACATGACGGGGCGGGACGAGTTCGGGACAATTACTATACGTGTAGGATGTACGTGTTATGGTGTAATAAGGTTGGCCTCTTTTGTGGCCTTTTTGATCAAAAGTGTGGCTTCATGTGGACTGGGACATCTAGCAACCAATACCGTTATCGCTAGTATCGGAATTTTGGATTTATCGATTTATCGGTTATCGATTATCGGCGATACATTTTTCGCCAATTATCGATTATCGGTTATCGCCGATAAGGTTTTCGTTATCGATTTATCGGTTATCGCGATAACGTTTTTTCGTTATCGTGCCCACCACTGGTTTCAAGTTGAATAACTGAATATTTATACGTTGGTGGTCATAGGAACGCATAGGCACTTTTCCTTTAAATATATCACACTCTTGCGCAAAAAGGACGGGATTTGATGCGTTCGAAGAAGTACGAAAATTATTTGATCGAATTTTTATTGCATGACATGGCATTCACTAACTTCTGAACTTTTCCTTTATCGATAATAAAGATGAAAACACTCACCAAAGTAGTCGTTCCAAATAATACCCATGATTTAACTATTATATTTATACGCAGTATGCGTGAGTAGTAAAGCTCGCATCAGTTACGTTCATTGCACTTTTCAGCTGTTAATGACGAAAGATATAATGGTGATTATTATAATTATTTTTAGGGGTTTTCCCGCCGTTTTCGATCCTCGGACGAAATCACAGCGTAATTTGTTAGTGATGCAGCATTCAGGAGATCCAATGGTTAAGTATAAGCAAATTATAAATTACTGTATGAATATAAATAACGATAGCTATGACTTTAATTTGTGCTAAAATATACTTCATAAAATAACAACTCTGTTGGCTATTCCAAGCTTGAACTCCGTAGATTGTGCAGCGATGAAGGCAGAGATAGACGACAACTTCACATTGCCCGTCTTGTTATCAGCAGTTTTGCAGCATCACTTGGTTGTGTCACTAGCTGACAACGTCAACTCTACCAAATTATTCCAACGCAATTTTCAAAAAATTTCTTCTAAATTCACGCAAAACACGTGTTGATTTAATAAAAACGGACGCGTGTCACCTCACTGGGAACTGTTATTTTAAAAGTATTCATCGAGCTTTAACCAAAATTCTGACGTATTTCTTTAGTTATAAAGTGAACAAGCTTTGGTCGTACAAGCAATTGACTGAGCCCTCGAAGTGGAATCGAATCATGTCTGATTTCTTCGCCGTTCACTAAGCCTTGACTCTTTCCGTTTGTTGCAGGGATCAACCGCTTATCTGGAGTACTGAAGGCGTGGAAAAAATAAGTTAAGGAAATCGTTTCTGGTTTTCGTGTTACCAGACAAATTGCCGAATTTTTTGAGAGTTTACGTCGTCTTAGCATTCCTGCTGTCACCGTAAGTTCTTATAAATGGCCACGCAACGTGCGTCAGCTTATATGTGGTGTCGCTATGCAGCAGCGTACAGACGTCGTCTTGATATGTACTTAACCAAGTCCTCTTCGAAGAACTTTCGCGGCGAGCATGCATCCTTGCTTACTGTACCCATTCTAAGTTATTTACTGGGCTTCATTGTATACTGGGGCTGTTTTGTGCTCCTTTTCGGCTTAAGGATTTATTATATTTACTACGACCTAATGTAAAGTAGAGATTCAGGTCATTTGCTAGTTTATAATACTTTGCGTGTAAATTAATTGTTTGTGCGTTCGATTGAAATCATGCAGAATTTGGTCTTATATTAATCTGAAGATGTTGAAAGAAAAAAGAAAAAACCGTTTATTTCCAAAAAAAGTTGACACGAGATGCATGCCAGCATATTGGCTTTTAAAAATTTCTGAATATAAGACGTCCTTAGACGCACCATACGATAAGTACTAATAGACAAACTATCCGTAGTCTAATAATAGACAAACCATACGAGGTGTACTAATAGACAAACTTTACGTGGCCTACTAATAGACAAACCATACGTGGTCTACTAATAGACAAACCATACGTGGTCTACTAATAGACAAACTATCCGTGGTCTACTAATAGACAAACCATACGAGGTGTACTAATAGACAAACTTTACGTAGTCTAATAATAGACAAATCATACGAGGTGTACTAATAGACAAACCATACGTGGTCTACTAGTAGACAAACTACGCGTGGTCTACTAATAGACAAACTATACGTAGTCTACTAATAGACAAACCATACGAGGTGTACTAATAGAGAAACCATACGAGGAGTACTAATAGACAAACCATACGAGGTGTACTAATAGACAAACTATACGTGGTCTACTAATAGACAAACCATACGATGTGTACTAATAGACAAACCATACGAGGTGTACTAATAGACAAACCATACGAGGTGTACTAATAGACAAACTATACGTGGTCTACTAATTGACAAATCATACGAGGTGTACTAATGGACAAACCATACGAGGTGTACTAATAGACAGTTATCTGTGGGCCAATCGACGGTACTATTATTTTTGGAAGATATGACCTTGTAATAAATGTTTTATCTTTGTGGGTGCTTAGCGGTAACCTCTAGATGTTAGAATTTTCTCAAGTGTTTGAAATTCTTTGTAGGAGGCTTCCTTATTTGAAACAAATCCTGTGGTACAAATATTTGTTTCATTATTCCTATCGTAAAATTCGATAATTTTTGCCCACTGAAATATTATTGGACAGTGCTTTAAAATTTATGTCATGTTAGATAGTTTCGCCCCCATGAGGAGGCTTAGGGTTGGAAATGGGTTTAGGTTGGTTTAGTTTGTCTATGGTACGCTATGAGGACAGGCGCTCCCAGGGGAGATGCTATGAGATTATCTCAGCTATAGATAGGCTTTCGGAATTTCTTTTTCATACATTCTTCGCTCCCTCTTCTTAGTCTTTTTTTTTTCTTCTTCTTTCTGTGTGCCAGAGACTATATGTGGAAACACTTTGTGCACACGTAAATCAGTCTATACTAAATTATCTCTTCTCTTTTTTGCTCGTGAGATCGCATTGTGGTTAGGAAATCTTAAATTAACTAGTGTAATAAAAATAATATAGAAAACGACTTGATAAAACGTGAACCACAAAACTCCCACTTAGCGTTCAGGTGTGGGTGTTTTGACTGCCTGCGCAAGAAACCGATCACTTATGCAGCATCACTTCACGCGTCCTCTTTTGTCGGACGCTCAGTCCAGTCAAGTGCAATTGGAGAGGGCGCGAGGCAACATCGCGGTGGGAGTGCTCACAGTTTGGAAATGAATATGTTTGGTCAAAGCGCAGGCTAATCCACGGTGTAAATGTAACATGGAAGTGCTGTGTGTAAATTATATGTAAATTTACTGACACAGTGGAGCACGTATCATGCAACTTATTGCGAAGAAAAAGATATTACAAGGCTTTCTGAACTTTTTTGCTAACACAGGCCAAACACAGCTGATGCCATTACAGGTACAACCCATTTATTAATAGATCTAATCATCATTGCTGCATTCTTTTACTTATACACAGAATTGCGTCGACGCCATGTTTTTTATACCAATTTAGGATTTTGAAAATTCATCAGGTGAATATTTTTCCTTTGAGCTCCTTATTTGATTTGGAATATTTTTCAGTCTGTTATGTAAAAAACACTTATGATATTTTCACTGTGCGAATTAAGTAATGTGAAGCATGCGTGACTTTTTTAATGCTCATAAAAATGTCATGAACAATGCTAGGCCTTCTTTTTTCGGTATTATTGTGTGCGTGGTGATCGGACAACAACGTTGATTTCACTCAGTATTCGTAGCGTTAGGTAGATTCAAGATTGCGGAGTCAAGGTTTGTTGTTTCAATCTCTTGATTGATTATTCTTTAGGAGATGAAATCTATACTGCTCTATTACGCATTTTTCTTATATCTCAATCGAGCATCGATATTAGTGAGTTTCACCTTGCTGTGGATGTGAAAAATATTCATTTATCGTGTTGCTAAAAAAATTTTCGTTTAAATTAGGAATTAGACTTCCTGTAAGGAAGCTCCTCAGGACGATACAACTATCGTATCTAAGGGAATTAGCGCCCCCAGAGGGAATATATGTGGTCCCGAGTTAAAGCTTAAGTATGCTTTCTTGTTGAAATAGGTTTTTCTTTTGGTACGGACCATTTTTTCGGTTTACTGAGGTTCTGTTTTCAGCATCTACACCTTTCTTCCTGAACTTTTATTTTGTTTCTTAAATTCTTTCTCAACTTACTGTTTCTGTGCACCTTGTGATAGACTCCGCGTTCTCTCAAGTAGAAACTAAATTGTGTATCCCTCCTTCCCCTTTTGAAACGCCTATGTTGGGGTTAGGCAGGCTCAAACTCACTAATCTGATTATTTAGTTGCGTCTATCAAGAAGCGTAACAGAGCCTAATGAGATTCGTGGAAGCTTAGTGGTCACAAAAAGCAAGGTTTTGGAGTACATTGTGTGTAAAATGTTAGAAGTTTGTTCATAGACATCGTATTTAAGATCCCCATTAACACCACAAATTAATACATAATGCTAATGGAAAGTGCTTAATACTCTATGATATTATGTAGTTCATTCAAGAACGATGGAGGATACAATTATAGTAGCTATGCGAATTAGCACTCCCCAGGGGTAAATGTATGGCTTGAGCTGAAGGTAAGGTATGTATTCTTCATGGTAAAATAAAATAAGCTCTTTATTTCGCAACAGATCTTCTTGTTTTGGTTCACTGCTATTCTGTTTTTCAGCACCAACTGCTTTCTTTTTCAATATTTATCTTGTTTCATAAACTCACTTTCTCCCCTGCTGTTACCATGCACAGGGGATCTAGTGCGGAAACACTCTTTGTTCATTGATTTCCCGTTCTCTTACCAACTAACTAAATGACGCCTTCCGTTTTTTTTTAAGACATTAGTCGGGATTAGGAAAGCTCAAACTAGATTATCTCATCCAATCCTTCAAGAAGCACAAGTGACATGCTGTAGGTGGCTTATGAACTGTTTCTAAAGCCGTTCGCTTGCCGCTTTTCATTTGTTCTGTAAAAACGTTTCTATGTAATCGTCACACAAATATGCATTTTTTACAGTTTTTATTCTATTCTTTGAGGTACATGTGCGTATATAAGCTTGCTTCACAACGTTTAGTTTTAAGAGGTAAATCGTAGCCACTATAGAGTTTCATCGGATCATATTCATCGGTGTGTCGTCTAGCCACTCTTGCCAACTTTTTTTAATGAAACTCAGGACTTCAAAGTTATAGTTCAGCCCAGGAACGGTTTATTTATCTAATTTATTTTTGTACATGTTGATTAACAGTTCGGTGCTACTATAAGGTGAAGTCTACTGCCAAAAATCGCCTGCCCAGGTGTAGTTTGAGATGTACAAATTAAATTTTCATCGCTAAATTAAATGTATGGAAATGATTTATATCTATTAGTAATCTATCCTCATGCTAAAATAATCAGCTAAAAGTAGATCTCATGCAATTGTGTAGCAGACCTCACGCTATGGCAGCACCTACAGTTCTTCTGTAATGTGACCAAATCTTTGATGTTGACAATGTTCGGTTAAATTTTTCAATGATGATGCTCATAATTTCTAGAATCATTTTAATTGCAAATAAAAACTGAATTGATTGACATCATGGTCAATATTTGTAAGTGTATTTTCCTGGACAGTCATTAAACTGAATGAAAAGGCAACATGAAAGGAAAAATGTAAATTAGGAAGTATAAGTAAAAGTGG
Organism: Platorchestia sp. MABIK; assembly: GCA_014220935.1. Taxonomy (NCBI): domain Eukaryota; kingdom Metazoa; phylum Arthropoda; class Malacostraca; order Amphipoda; family Talitridae; genus Platorchestia; species Platorchestia sp. MABIK. The sequence continues at coordinate 33,099 of JACJUY010001137.1, forward strand.
AAGTTTACTTCCTGGAAGTGGAAGTAAAATCAGGTTTTAAAAATTTTACTCATAAAAAATAGCAAAATACGTGTTTGTTAAAACTTACTTTTAAATCCCCTTGCATGTTCACTTTCCACAAATGTTGTGCAATCAGATATGCATTTTATCGTAATTTTTTTAAATTCTAAATTGTACAATATTTTATGATATTCATTCCAGTTCCTCATTTTTAAATATTGTCAAGATTCAATAATGATATCAATCAATTTAAGAAGCTAAACAGAGAATTGTATGCGATTTCTCAGATTCCGGAACTTTGTACGCGTCGTTTGGCGTACTTCCGGCAAGACGATTTAGACAAATCAGAGTTGGTCAGAGAAAGCGTGAATTGGGTTCTAGCTTCCTAGATATGGATAGGCATGCAAGTATAGGCATGCAAGTGTGTGCCCGGAGACACGTGCCCGAGTGTGCCCGCGCGCTACTGATCCTCTGACGTAAATTGTGGTGGATTAAAGTG